>MU216903.1:310180-328088 GCA_018584345.1 Thuja plicata | reverse complement strand
CTGCATCACTAACATAGAGTATTATATAGATTTCCCGATTACATAATCAGGTGTTTGTATACAAGCAAAGGTTTCCACGGATCCATAAAGTAATACATGTGTCCCAAAAGTCTGACTATAACAAAATCTGTATCGACAAGAGAACATATAAATGAGAAGTAGTGTTAAGATTATGTCAGACTGGGTTAGGCCTCACAGATTATCTGAATTTGGGACCTCAATGGATTCCCTATGCCATTTTTTACGTATTATGGAAAACAAGTTTGTGATAATCTAACAACGTTTTTCCATTACATCTTTTGCAAGATAAGTTGACAGATTTTCATTAAAGAAAAGATATTATTTTATGGAAGTTGAACAAAATCTTAATGAAGCAAGTATGACAAAATATAGCCCAATACCAAAGATTGGCCTTCTATAAAGTTACCTGCTAAGTAGATCTGCTTTAATCTTTAAAAAAAAACAAATAAGATAAAACAAAACCCTATTTTCTTAAGGTATGTATAAAACATACCTGTTGCCAAACACAGGGCATCTGGCGAAAAGCAAAGCCCTGTGACTGCATCAGCATGTCCCTTCAATGTATTCAAATCCAAAGGGTGATGGCGCCGGGCTTGCACCTGCCATGTTTAGACAAACCAATGTACCATGAAACAATTAAAACACTAGTAGTAAATTGACAGGAACAAGATAAAATAAACAGTGCTTAGGAAAATGCTACCCCCATTTCAAACTGTTTAATACCATAATTGATCAATGTAGAGATTATTCTTGATAAATAAACATTGAATAGAATGAAATTTAGGGGTAAAAACATTGGCACATTCAGTTAAAATCCCAAAAACAGTGATAAAACGTTAAGAATAGCTAAACTATGCATCTAACTTGACAACTTACCTGTCTCGGTGATGTCCTTACTAAAAAGAATGGTATTATCAAATTAAACAAGCTCGGAAAGTAAAAACTCCAGAGCTTTTGTAGTGAAGCTAAAGGACTATAACTTACCAATCTCACTAAAATTAACTGCATCGCTAAATGGGCTGAACTCAAAAGTTAAAAACATAAGGGATTCCACAACAGAGCTACAGAAGTATAAATAACCAATCTCAGCAGTATACTTACTGAAAAGAATGGCATAATCAAACGGGATAACCTCGGAAAGTCAAAAAAAAACAGGACTTTCATAACTGAACTGGAAGTTCATTCCCACAGGAGAGTTGATAAATATTGAATCAAATAAAATGATGCATCCAACTCGATGGGTATTGTGTATCCAATCGGCAATGCCAGCTGCTCAAAGAGATATCTAATTACTGGCACCCTGCAAGGATAATTTTATATCCTACTTAGTGGAACTCAACAGGGATAGTTTAGGTCTCCTGGTTAGTGGCACCCTAAAATTAAATATGTAGAATACTGAAATTGGGTACAATACTATATCTCGCTTGCGGAATGTGACTTAAATTTTAGTTCCAAAAAATTCCCTTCGAGGCTTCTTCGCCAAGGTGCCCTACACTGGCAATTTACTTAATAAAAAAGAGAACAAAAACTTGTTGAATCTTCAATCGATTTATCCAATTCAAAAAATAAAAAGCAAATAGTGGAATTTGCAGACCTAAAACGAAAAAATAAAAACAAGAGCACTGTCGAACAGTTGATCTAACCTTTCCATAAATTTAAACAATTAGAGGTAAGGCATTTCGTTACCTTGTCAGCGGCTGAAACATTGGATTTAGGGTTTATTTTCTTCAAAGGCTTTGAATTTTTATGACTGGTGGTAGTGACCTCTGGATGCAATTCTACCGCTTTTTTTACCTCTTCCCTTTTTCTTCTTAGATAAAATGCAAAGAACAATGCCACAGATAAACCCCCAATAAGCCCTGATATGACGATACTCGTTGCAGCAGATCCTAAACCTTCTCCGTTTGCAGAAGCCATTGAGATTAATTTATAAATACAAGTATCTTAGATTGGAAGAAATTTTTTATTGTCGGATAATTCAAATTAAAACCCGAGGGTCTTGGTCGCAAGAAAATGAAAGACAAAGTCACAGATTCTGGTAGCAAGAAAAGAAAATTCAATTCCCAGATTTTGGTCACAAGAACATGGAGGACAGAAATCTTGGCTACACGGAAACAAGAAAAAACAGACTGTTGGTATTTCTTGATTGTATTAGGTTTTATTCTGCTATCACTGAACTTTATTCGATTGAAAAAATAGGGGCGCGAAGTTCGAATATAGCTGACGTTTTGAGCAAAACCAGTCTTTAGTTTTATACGTCTTTTCGATTTGGAGAGAGAGTTAGCACAAAAGTTTGGACGACTGTTTTCGATTGGGACAATGAGTCATCGTAAATGTTTACGATGTTCAATTATGTTATTGGGGAGAGGAGCTAGAAAGTGCGCACCCTAAGTTTCTACATGGACTCTTAATCTCTTTTTTTTCCTAGTTCTAGTTGGCAACACCAAATCAAATATAGGTCGCTGACTTAGTGTTTGACCATGTCATTGACCTTATTCCTTATGACATGTCAAAAAGACCCCATTTTGGTTGGTCAATTGGGTCGTGCATGGGTCCACCACCAAAAAGTGGTATCATTTTTGTCTATAGTGGACACGGTGCCCTTGCCAAATTCGGCCACATGGCCACCGATTTAAATATCTCCACCGCCTTATATTCCCACCGCCACCTGCTACTACAATGTCCTATCGCAATTAATACTCATCACCTCTCCTTAATTCCACCACCCTAGTTTCACTTATCGATGTATTTACCATTTACTATGCCTGCCTCCTTGCACAAAGCCTCATCTTTTATTCATTTCTAATGCACCCTTTATGGAGTCTTTTATCTATTTGCGACTTAAAGTTGAGTGCAAGAACACCTTGCAACTTCGTCATGGGACCAGTTGGTTTTATCTTGGAGGCCAATTCGGCCACATGGCCACCGATTCAAATATCTCCACCGACTTATATTCCCACCGCCACCTGCTACTACAACGTCCTATCACAATTAATACTCATCACCTCTCCTTAATTCCACCACCCTAGTTTCACTTATCGATGTATTTACCATTTACTATGCCTACCTCCTTGCACAAAGCCTCGTCTTTTGTTCATTTCTAATGCACCCTTTCTGGAGTCTTTTATCTATTTGCGACTTAAAGTTGAGTGCAAGAACACCCTGCAACTTCGTCATGGGACCAATTGGTTTTATCTTGGAGGCCAGTATTTTTCGCATTCTTGAAGGTAATATTGCCTATTTCCTTTCGCATTTTCCAGATTTTGTATTTTTTTCCATTTCATTTGCATGGAATACTTCAAACGCATGGTTTTTTCTCCTCCATTTGCAACTTGTTTTGCAAGTGTTGTGAGTGTCATCAAGGTTGTTGAGCATGGAGAGGGCATGAACTGCTCATTTATTATGGTCTTTGATCCAGGTGAGGATTATTTCCTCACTAAGGCCACCATTTAACAAGATAAGACACTCACATCTGAGACATAGCATTTGTTTGTCATTTTTCTAACCCATTTTTGGTTTGTTGATCACTTGTCTTTGGGTCTTTGTGTTTATGAACACAATCTGCAACGTTCGTGAACACTTTCATTACCAAAAGGGAAACGACTCCTCTACTCCAATGTCACAGTTTGCTCATTTTTTTTAGTTGTGGCCTCTGGTTCTCACTATTTTTAGCTTCCAAGTTATTCTGTGATTTACATTTATTTGTTTTTTTGTTGTTACATTGTTCTATCATGTGTTAAAAGAATTACATTTACTATTTTCTGTTAAAAGACTCAATGGAGTTGTTGTTTTCTTCATAAGGGTTTTGGGGCTAAACCCGTGTATGATTCTCAAGGCTTATTATGTGACAGTCAAGTCTGATTTTTAACCCTTGTTTGGGTATACTGTTGATTGTTATTGTAACCCAAGCGTGGGTGGTTTCTTTATTCAAATCCCTATTTTTTAAGTTATCATTCATATTATTGGTCAATGTAGCAACATCATTTTGTTTTAAACCCTAGTTATGGTTTTGAAGTTCTTGGTTATGGTTTTTAAGTTCTTAGTTGAAGGCGCTCAAAGACTCATTTCGTATACTCTACTAAAAAGGACAATATTAAAGTTTTATTTTGTTTGTGTAACAGGATTCGCCATCGGCTGTCATGATAGTTTTATTTTAGTTTGAGACATTAAATGTACATTGTATTAAAGGTATTCATAGACAAATTTATTAGACTGCATCAAAAAGAGATATCATAGTTCAAGTTAGTGTTATTGTGGTTATTGTTTGGGGTTTTGTTATGAGTCAAAGAAAGGTTGTTTTATATTTGTGTTTAAAATATTTTTAGAAACCCTTATATGTGTTTGTTCTTGATTAAGGGGTAAAGCCTTGTAGGACTCGAGTAATATATATTTTTATTATGTTTAGGGAACCCTAGAATGAGTTTTCCTCTGTAAATAAGGGTAATTATTTTTTGTTAAAACATTTGATTTTGTTTTTGTTATCTTCGTTAGGGTTTTGGGGCTAAACCCTACTCTTACCAAGCGTCTTTGTGATTTTGGGTTCTTCACATGTGCAACACGCCTTCCATTTAGCATGGGTTGCTTATTTCGATGTTTGTAGAATTCAATTCTTTACGTCTTGCTATGTGACTTAAACTGTATTTTTTACTTCAAATGAGGAAGCTTCAATTTTTAGTTTTTTTTAGTTTTTGTTAAGAAGAGTTTGAGAATAATTATTTCTAAAGAAGTTATATTATTTACGAAGGCTCTGAAAGACTCATTTTGTATATTGTACTAAAAAGGAGAATATTATAGTTTTATTCTATAAGCAAATACATGTGATTTTGTAGATGATAGTTAACATAGTTATACTTATTTAGAAGTATAATGGATATCATTTTTAATTCTTGTGAGATGTTAGGATATACGGAGTGGATAGTTATATTCTTGACCATTTATACATACTTATATATTGTTGGTATGAGATAAGAATGGAGCTCATCTATATGGTAATAATATGTATTGCATCAACACTTGGTTTAGTCATCATTATTTTTAGAAGTTAGTCAATAAGCAAGTTAACAGAGAGATTACAATATATCTCATTTTCAATGTCTAGATGATAGGTTCTATTGTTGATGCAATTGCATTGCATAACACATTGGTGTTTGAGGTTGCATCAAATGGATGTGACTAAGTTTTTAAATCAACTATGTAAAATCTAGGATAAGCATCTTTAACCATACTCTTACCTTTATTGAATAAAGATAAATTGATTGAATTGTGTTCCTTTATATCAGTGATTCAATGTACATTGTCAAAATATATTGCATGTTAAGTATTGATAAAAAAAAGGGTTAGTTCTTACTATTGTTTGTTTATTAAAGGTTAGCATTATGAAGTATGCAAATTATAATCAAAGATTGACCTCTCATAGGTATAGGATAAATATTGTTCACTCGTTATCAATGCATGTTATGAATTATTATTGTTTCGTGAACTTTTTGTGTCACATATCTTATTGAAATGGTTTTTTTAATGCATTATCAAATCTTAATAAGTAGAAAGGTGATGGATGTGCATAAACCAATGTACTCAGTGCTTTTGTGTTTTCGTATGCACTCAAGTATGATTTTCCAAGCTTTGTATACATCTTTGTGGTTTCAATTTGTGTATTTCAGTTTGTGAATAAGAGAGATACGAGACTGCTAAGAGAGATATGATACTGCATGGAGAAGAGATGTCATTCATGAAGTTAGTGTTATTATATCAGAAGAGATTTTATTTTGCACTAATTGTTTCTATGAGTGTAGGATCAATTAAAAGTGTTTAGTTGTTTAGAAAATTTAGTCCTACTTAAATCGGGAAAGTCTTTATTGAAAGTCTATCATGCCCACCATATTTTGAAATTGAATATTACACCTTGGAATATCCTTAAAATTAGGATAACTGGCTCTTGCACTATGAGTCAATGACATGGCAAAATGATGAGTTAACGACCTAACTTTTGATTTGGGGTTGCCAACTAGGATGTCGACCAAGCAAAAATAAATTGAGGTTTGGGGGTCCACTTGGCGACCCACATGGACCCAGGGTGTTAGGGTGTGCACCTTCTGGTATTGATCATCTTTGCATTTTCATTCCTCTGGACTCAATTTTGCACCTCCTTGATCAAGAATAATCCCTTTTTTTGCTATGTTTTTGTGGTATTTGTTGCATGTTAAGTGTTGCTAAAAAAAGGGTTAGTTCTTACTATTGTTTGTTTATTAGAGGTTTGCATTATGAAGTATGCAAACTATAATCAAAGGTTGAGCTTTAATAGGTATACGAAGAATATTGTTCACTCATCATCAATGCATGTTAAGAATTAATATTGTTTCATGAACTAATATCGTGTCTTATACCTTGGCACATCCTTAAAATAAAGATAACTGACTCTTGCACAATTCTTCCATAACCATAAAATCAGGCCTCAAGTAATGGTGATTCAGATTTCAAACTCATAAATGTTCCTTCTAGGTTGATGTCATATTATAGACATATGATATAGGATTGCAAAGGACTCTTATTCGCCCCATGAATGCTTGTACTATTTTGTCTAGTTGTAGTGGAGAAGAATCCAATGTCACAGGCTAGTTTGGTAAGAGTATGCCATTTTCCTTCCTCTTCTAGCATTTTGGTATTTTCAATCCTTACTCTTAACATACTTCACTAGTACAAAAACAACATGTGACTAAATAAACTACTAAGAATTGCATATAAATTACTAGGTTTAGTCATTTATATGCAATTCTTAGTAGTTTATTTAGTCATATATTGTTGGCTTTGTAATAGTGCTTGTTAGTGAAATTGGGATCTTCTCAACTACATCAGACAAAAATGTAGAGGTGTCCACTCTCACCACAATCATTTTACTTCAACAACAACACATCCTTTAAATACCAACATTGAACGCTTTAAAGGCATTGAAAGCACCCTTTAAATAGGGATATTGTAAAACCTATTGAGAATATAAAGGCATGCAAGTCACAACTTGTTGTATAGTTGTTTGTCTTTTGGAGCTCCTTAGGTCATACTAATTAAGATGAATCAATTTAAATGAAGTTGACATGAACAAAATTGAAGATACGAAAGTAGTGCCTTACAATCCTATCTAATTTCTAGATATTTTACAACAACCTTAATTACGGGGTGGCTTTCAATGCTTTTCTTGGACTGCAATGCACATTCAATTTAGGACTGCATGCCCTTTGTATACTTGTGCACACTTTTAGGTTTAATTTAATTAATGCTTAGGTCTGTGAATGTTGTGTGTAGGTTTCAAATTATTTCATAATTGTTTCAAGTTCTCAACTTCAATTTGACATAGTCTGCATGTATTATGCAGATCAATACAAATCTATTATATGAAAAATAACTATCAATTCAAGTGTCAATGGTTAGATTCCACTTTCATTTCATTTCATTATAGGATATTTGTTTCTGGTTCAATTATAATTATAGGACAAATAATTGATTATCGGTTAGGGTTAAAATATGGTAAGTTATATGTCAAGTTATTCTTTCTTAGTCATGTCTATAAATTAGTGTTTGGATTAGATTATTAATTGAAAACTTATAATTTCACTATTTTAGTTTTTTCAATTTCAATTCTTATAGTTTTACTTCTCGCACACACTTTACACTTAATCATAAGGGTCACTTGTAATGTGTTCATGTAGGGAAATTGAAGTGAGTACAACTAAGTTTGCACTAGTAGTCTGTCACCTACATCGTCGAGTTGGCAACTCCAAATCAAAATTAAATGGTTCACTCGAGCCCGTATCATATTTTCTTGTCCCGTTCCTCAATACTGCCCTTTCTATTCAATTCATTTGCACTTGTCCTCACTGAAATTGGAGAGCAGTAGGGATATATGCATGTTTCGACATATAGGTTTGTGTGTATATATATGTGTTCATACACACACACACACACACACACACACACACACACACACACGTTGGAACCCATCAACATTGTAATTGGAAGAACAATAGGGATGTATGTGTGTGCATGTATACATGTATGTCCGTGTGTGTGTGTGTGTGTGCATGTACACACACACAGAGGTGTGTGTGTGTGTGTGTGTGTGTGACCCTTTTTAGGGGAAGGGCAAAATGTCCACATCCTAACTTCTAATGTCACCAAAAAAATATCTTACATGTAATGTGATGATTGGCACGTGATTTCAACAAAATCCACATGAGCATATGACATGGCCATACATGTTTTTATTTCAATTTATTTCACTTTATCATTCAATTATCTTTGTAAACATGAACAAGGACACAATGATGTTTGAAACCGTTGTAGTCATGAACTATGTTACATATTTATATTAAGAATGAATGGACTATGCAGCACAATTCATGATTATTAAGGTCTTCCAATGGTAGAGTGTCCTCGTTGAAATTTGACCCTATGTGGCAAAGTTGAATTGTGTTGTTGCATTCACATTTATGTCCCAAATAGAGTGAACACTCCAGAATGGGTGGGATAAAAAGGAATGAATGATGGCCTCATCCGCAAGGAGGCATGCAGATAGTAAATGGTATATGAATCAATAAGGGTAGCCAAGGTGGTGGACTTAAGGAAATCTTACGTGTATTAATTATGATAGGAAGTTGTAGTAGCAGGTGGCGGTGGGAATATAAGGCGATTGTGATGTTGAAATTTGTAGCCATGTGGATGAATTTCATGACTCCACCTTGTCCGCTATGAACAAAATAGAGAAGATTGTTCGGTGTTGGGCCTATGCACGTCCCATTTGAAGCACCAAAAGGGGGTCTTTTTGACACATTGGCAAAAATGGGTCCATTGATGTGGCTTATGGACGAGTGAAGGCCATAAATTTTGATTTGGGGTTGCCAACTCAATGAGAAACCATGCCTATCATGTGGTACCCCAAAATATAGTGTGCACACTTTATGGGTCCTCTCCTCTAAATATGTAAATTGAAAACACAGTCAATCTTCAATTGTGCATTATAGTCTTATTGCATCATAAAGACATCTTGATGATGCAAGAACACTAGTAGTCATAATTGAAAACACATTACTTCATTAATATATAAATTGAAAACACGTTCTTTTTTTAATTATGAATACTACATTTCTTGCATTGTCAAGATTTCTTGTTGATGCAATATTAATATAATTGACAATGTAAAACAAGACATCTTGGTGATGGAAGAATAGTAGCATTCACTGTTAAAAACAAAATCATTCATTAATATGTAATTTGAAAACACATTTATTTTTTTAAATTATGAATACTAGATTTCTTGCATCATCAATATATATTTCCAATGCAATATTAGTACTATTGACAATGTATAACACATTCCTCTTACAATTAGGAGTAGTAGACTTCTTCCATCACCAAGACATCTTGAAGATGTAGGATTACTAGTATTGACAAATGAAATACATTCCTTTAAGCATAGATAAATGGAAATCACTTTCCTTTTTTGATATAATGTAAATCATATGTAAAGTCCACACAAAATTGCTTCAGAACCAAAAAAGGCATTGACATCTAGTCTCAATAATTATATTACATACTATACTTTGCATATTCAATTAGTTGTACAAAATGAGCATACTGCCTATCAAAAAGTATCCATGAACATAGAAGCTTTGGTAATGTGATTTTGAAAATAAGTAACCCTCCATAAGTCAGTGAAACCAAACTAGAAGGAAATTGTTTGGAGAGGTGAGTGTTTCCCTTGATGCTTCAAGGGGAACCGTGTTCTCATCCCCAATGGTATGTTGTTTTTTGCCAACTACACTTTGAATTGTGCTCCCATATCCAGTGGTGGCATCTAATTGTGGGATCCTTGTACAGTAGTTATGCATAGCAGGAAATTGAGAGGTGGTGAACAAGGTGAACCATTAAAATCTTAGGAATAGCTGGGCATGTTTATGTTGATCATCTTTCACAGAATGATATGCCCTTACATCAACTGAGTGCATGGAGTGGTGTACTGATTAACTACTTCTTTCTAGCCAAATCCATGGTTTGCTCTACAATCCTCCTTTCCTCTACATCGTGTTCCTTGGCTACCTTCTCTCGCCTTTCTCTTTCCTCCTTTTCCTTCTTCTCCTCTTCTTTTAGTCCTTCCTTCTCCTTGCCCAGAATTTCCTTTTATTTTCTTGTATTTTCCTTCTTTTCCTTTGCCAAAACACGTGCAACCTTATTTACTCTGGTGTGTTATTTCTTTCTTTCTTTGCCTTCCTTAATTATTTCACCCTCAAAACCTCCTCCATGATTTCCTTCATGTAATCATCAAAGGTTAATGATTGGGATTGTCAACTCAACCAGATCCCCTGATCAACATCCTTGCCATGTTTTGGTTGACAATTTGAACAGGCAACTTTAAGAACTTTCTCAATGCAGATTATTGTTGAGAACTCGGTGTCTTGCTGACTTGTGACATTAGGATTTCATCTTTAAGGTTATCATCTTCACATGTTTATTGTGTGAAATTTATATCTGTCTCAGTGTCTTCTATCCCACAATCAACATAGTAGTGCGCAACTTTTGTCATGGTAGTGGTGGGTGGTGTAGGAAAAGTGGAAGTTCCTTCTCCATCTTCACCTTGCAAGTCGGTACCTAGATTGGCAGCCCCTTCTACCACCCATGACAGAGGTTTTCACTCGAATGGAAGACCAAGAGTCTCGTCCACATTGTTATCAACCATTTCTATTTCATTATTAGCTGGTTGATTACAATCCACTTGTGAATTCTCCTCACTTTAACAGATATGAGTTATGTTTCCTACAACATCTTCATTTGACACAAAAACTCTTACAAGGCTAAGCATGTTCTAAATTACACATGCATCTTCCTCGTTGTTAATTTAATTTTTTTTTCTAAGTTGCATGTCGTTGATGAGCGCATCTCAATTGGGCCATACCTAGGTCCTCTTGAATCCCGCCATAATGTTAGAAATAGTTAAATCCCTTGTCAAAGACTTGTTGCCTATTTCTGCAAGTTTTCCCACCTGGTTTCAATATTGGATATGTTTCCAACCAAGATGATCACTCTGATTTGAAGTACATTTTCAATGGAGAGAAAATGTTTGCGTCGATCGATTATATTCTTTGTAAGGTGTGGGTTGGAAAGGTCATCAAGTCAATGCCTAGTATGCATGCCTCCTAGATTGTTGTAACAACAAGATGGCTACCATGGCCATAAAAAAATGATTAAGTGCTTGTTCGTTGGTGAAACACCCCCTAGCACAGAGCAAGCAAAGTCATGCAGCCAATTGAGGAATAACTCCTTATTCATCCACACATGTGGTTGTGCTTCCATGCAAGCACCTGGTTCACATTTTGCTATGTAATTATGAAACTGCCTCTTCCCTTTGAATAAGTAGAAGCATGATATGCTTTGGCTAGTCTCATTAACACAACAAATAATGGTGATCCATTCATGACTCTTGGGAATGATGCACGACACGTTTTGGGTTTCTCTTCTAGCTAGCACCCTCATAGACACATTTTTTTCCTCCTGTAGGCATGTTTCATCACAATTCCAAATGCGAGTAGGTCCATATGGATTTGCATCATATGATTTTGACAAAGTGTTTTAGAAAGCACACATAACACCTGGTCTTAGATTGACTGCCTTGTCTTTGTCGAGGCCTTCCGTTGTTTGTAGTGTCAATTCTGGATGGCAAGCCTTGAACCCTGACCACCAAGACTTTCCAGACATTCCATCCTTGAAAGGTTTGGGTTTTTTCTCGCATACCTAAGTCACATCTTCTTTCACATTTATGATTTCCAGCCCATGACCCACTTCATCCATCTCTTGGCACTACTCTACAATCTTCTCTTCTTCTTCTAGGGTGAGGATGGTTGGGGGACCTTTCTTGGATATTTTTGTGAGACCACTCAGCCATTTTGATATGGTGACTATTAGAATTCCCCATTTCTTAGACGTTTCCAGTGTATAAATTTCATTTTCATCAATATCGTGTAGTGTCCCTTCCATAGACCTTCATGACCACACCTTTTGTGGTGTCCTCCCTTGATGTGTTTCTCTAAGCGATGAATTATCCTCTGCTAACATTGTAATAGGAGGTGAGTTGCTTTCACCATGATTTGCATTGCTTGTAGTTTTGTGGTTCCATAACACACACCCCATTTAATCCCCTTGGCCTAATGGGGACCCCCCTTTTTCTTTTTTTGGGGGTCTTTGTGCCTTTGTAGTGGTTTAAAGTCTCTAAGGTTAAGCAGGACCGAGTATCTAGTGAGTCAGATTGAGGGCCCTTAAGGAGGCTCCCTATAGTTGGGTATCATCATGGTTTCCTTGTTAGTCTTTTTACCTCTTTCCCCTTTTAGATTTTATCTTGTGTTCCTTTTTTGTTTGTTTTTTTGACTAAGTCCTTAAGACTTAGTATTGTCGCCCTTTCGGATCGTTGGGGTTTTGAAGGGCCCCATACGTCTGAAAGATCGAACGATTTTTTCTTTGTAGGTTTTTTTGCCCTTTTGCACTTTCGGTGTTTCACACGTACCGGTACCTCTGAAACAGTGAAAGGTCAAAGGTTGATCATAAAAAAATAGGGTTAGTCTGTCAAAATTTTGTAGTCTGACACTCTAACGGTCTACATGTTGTTAGTGCATAGTCTCGACCTATAAAAGGGGGTTTTCGGGTTATTTTTTCTCATTATGCGATTTGTTTTCCTCTTGAGCTTTGATTTCACAATGACAAACCTCCTAAGATTTACCTTCATCACTCTTTTGCATCCTATTGTGAGTCATCTTAGCACTCATTGTTCATTTCAAGGCTCGACCATCGCAGTTTGTTTTTACTCTTCACAAACTTCAAGGTAAGTTTTATCTTTTTCATCTTTTTATTGTTTTCCTTCCTCATCTATCTTCCTTTGTCCTCTTGGTCTTTAGTTAGGGTTTTATGTGGTGTCGTTTAGCATTTTAGGTTAGGGTGTCTTTAGATTTTTCATGTCCTTTCTTCAAATTCGTTGAAGTTTCTCTCTTCAAAACTCTAAAATTATTCTCCCAGATCGGCTTTCACCAAACCTCGAGGTAAACATATTTGGCATTTTAGGGTTGTGAACACCGAAACCATGATGCACCTCTAACCTGTCGAAAGTGCAAAGAACTAGTGGCCTCAAAATTGACTAACTTCGCAGCCCTTATTGGGATTTCCCACCTTCGCACATTCAAACTCCAAAATACCTTCCCAACTCCGACACACCAAAACTAATAACTTGCCAATACTTCGTAGTATCAGAATTTCACAATATAAGCATGTTATAGGACTATGAAGAGTCTAGGGGTTTGGTTTTTCTCTTTTTTTTTCTATTTTTTAGTGTTTCTTTATGGTTTTTTATGGTTTTTGATTTGTTTAGCTTTAGATTAGTTGATTTATTTTACGCTTTCAATAATGGATTGTTGACAAGTACTATTTTCATGCAGAATGCCAAAAGAGACAACAACTCTACCAATGAAGTACCGCTTTAAGGGATACAACACCCTCACAGAGGTGGGGAACCTACATGCAAAAACCACAAATATAAACATTGGGCACCTAGATTAGGATGTGTTCCAGAGGCATTGTGCAATTCTAGTAGGAAGATCTTTAGACCGCATTGCAATGGTCTTGGTGGGTCTGGTAAATGTAGTTGCACATCTAGTCTCCATCCTTTCACCAGACTTAATTATGGCCCTATCTCATCACTTCATCTCAGATGAAAAGGTGGTGAAGAACACAACTGAAGATATTGTGTTGGATCCGCGACCAGACACCATTGAAGATGTTTTCCATCTACAGAAGGGAATTGATCACTTCTATCCAATAACGAAGGAGAGAGGAATGAGATGATTTGGGAATGATACTTTGGATGCCTATGATATTTTCAACAAGGAATACCTCATCCAGTAGCTTCCAAAGAATAAGCTGGAAATAATAAATATGAGGAAAGGTTACATGAATGATGATATGAAGACGATAGTAATAATGTCGAGTCTGGTGTGTGGTCTCCCCCAAGCACATCAGTTGGAGCCATGGATGATCCATATCATAGAGAATATCAAAGGGAGAAGGGTTTGAATCGACTGGGGAACAATAATGACTAATAACTTGGATTTATAGTTGAGGCAGGTAAAGCACGACCTAGGTTCTACATGACATATTATATAGTATACCTCCTCACTTCCAGAGCCAACTATCCAGGGCTCACCAAGAGAGGTTCATTCAATGACCAAGATGCTTGGCCAAACATTGTATACCCTCAACTAGTGAGGAAAGAAAGATTGATAGATGACAGTCCAGAGTACTAGATTGTAAACAATGCTTTTGTCTTTGTAATCATCAAGTCCATTTAGGGAGATTACGCCAAGAGGCTCTCAGAGGAAGTTGTGGCTAAGGTGAGAGCCCTAGGGGCTTACTATATCCAATACAAAATCTTTACTTACATGTAGGTTGTGGGGAGTACTGTTAATCCCAAGAAGTTGCCCCATTATCCATCAAACAAAATTGTGTTACTAGATATAGGAAAGCATCTCTCAGATGTGTATGAGGTCATAAGGTTGAAGAATAAATAGTACTAGAATTTCCCTATCTCCATAGGGGCCCACTCTTTACAAGACATAAAGGTCTTCAAATCCATAGGGCTTGAGTGGGACAAGTTTCCTTTACAGGAATTCAAGTTAATAAGGCCTAGGTCTGACCACATCGGGAAATTCAGTCACATAGAAGGAAGGCATTATAATCATGAACCTCATTTAGAAGATCATTGGATCAATTGAATTGATGATTATGAGTTCAAGATTTGATATTACTGTAGGATGTCCCTTGAGTTGGCTGCAGATACATTAGAAGTGTCAATCCCTCCCAACGTATCGAATAAAGATTTTGACGATGTATTAGATACATTGTATAATATAGATAAGGTATACACCCAACCTATTCTCAATGCAGAGATTGGTAGAGATGAAAATTATTGTATTTATTTCAAGACTCGGCATGTGATTGAGCTCACAAAGAGGTGGATAAAGAAACCTTTCAAGTTAGATCCAACTCTCATGAAGCCCCATCTCAACCCACCTTCCAAGTTAGATAAAGAGAAGGGGGTGAAATTAAATATCCCAACTTTCAAAGAGGCATCTCCTATGTGGCCAAAGACAATTTACAGGCACACAAGGCCTACTACTTATGGTCCTATAGAGAATAGGACGGAGAAGGGAAGAGGAAAAGGTGATGACACACCTCCTGTTACAGGACAAGTTAATGTTTGATCCCAAACACCCGGGACACCTTCCACATCAGGCCGGAGGAAGGAAGATGCAGAGCCCCTAGTGAAGGGGAAGGTTTACAAGACAAAGAGGGCTTCAACATCACCTTGGTTGGAGACATTTCCTGAAGAAGAAGAGATAGAAGTAGATGTCCCTCTAGTGAGAAGAACTGAGCAGACTACGACAATGGCCAAAAGAGTTTCTCAAACCCAGGTACAAAAGGAGGCAATTGATTTGGAAACTACCACATAATCGAGATGAATGAGGGTAACTTGGGTTTGGATGAATTTGAGTTCTCATATTTTGAGGATATTCATGGATTCTTTGATCCCCCAAGTTAATTCTTCAATCCATAATTTGACTCTACTGCGACACCGGTGTAAGTACCCTTCCAAACACAAGGGCAGTATGAAGTTACTACTCCTCTGTCACGAATGAATGTAAGTCAGGAAGAGTAGGTAGTACATACACAAATACATGTTCATCCATCCTTCGTTGAAGAACCTAAAATAGAAAAGGATACATGGGATAAGGAGCAAGGAGATAGAAGAGACAAACAAACAATACAACTTGAGGAGGGAGAAGTTGATACAAACATGACAAATGAGGAACCCATAGGTGACGACCCAGTACAGGATACTCAAGAACCACAAATTTTGACTCCTCCACCTTCATCAATTTTATAGGTGACACCGAGGCAGGTGCCCCTACAGAAGAAGAAACAGGAACCAACGAAGGGATTATGGGAAGAACTACTAACTAGTTCATCTTCTGAGAAAGAGAAGGAAAAGACTCTTGAGGATATGTATGATGAAGTAGAAACGTAGGAGCAGACAAAGAAAAAAAATTCCTTCACTGCCTCCACAAAAGATGCAACTCCAAAACATGAACAACAACATGATGAATATGGGGAGGAAGAAAAATAGGAGACACCAGAAAACTCAAAGATAAGGGAGGTAATGGAAAATGAAGGACATGTCAAAGGAGAGAAATATGAAGGGAATCATGGAGGAACGTATGTTCTAAACATAGCCCCATATGAGCCTTTGAGCACTTCCACTAAGCCCACCTAGTTGGCCAAGGCAATACAACCCTAGAGAATGACACATATAAAAGAATAAGATGTTGATATGCCTACATTGGGGCAAACATTACATAGGGGGATCCTACCCAAATTGCTCATAGGATGTCATACGTAACACAGGATGACAGAGGGAAATGAAAGGCTCAAGTTGCAGTACCTCCTCCTTTGATGAGCATAATAGATTAACTCCAAAGGATTAATTCATGGAGGAATTTGATGTAGGAGAACCCACCCAGGAAGATGGTAAGGTGTTGGCCTCTTTGGACCAAAAATAATTATTTGATTACTTGGATAAAGATGACACAAAGATTTAGGGTATCAAAGAACATGTTGTGACTCTAAAGGGCTATGTGACAAAGATAGTTGGTCCTATTGATCAAGATCATCTAGAGGTCACATTGCAAGAAACACTTGAGAAGAGAGCACCCCCAGAATTTACAAACCCTTTTGTAAAGAAAGATGAGGATTGAAAGTCTAAATGTAAGGGACCCGGGGTTGAAACTATCTGCATAGTTTTAAAGTATTTCAGAACAATACTCATCAAGGTGATGCAGTTCATTGACATAATGGAAGGAGAATATGGCATTCATGATAAATAGAACAATGGCAGTGGACACTTCAAGATTTGAGGGTCGTAAGAAAGAAAAGATTTAAAATTTTGATAAAGTTATATAAAGGAGCAGAGTTAGATAATTTTGATTAGTGGGTCCTTTCTATCCATGTCGCCATTAAAATCTACCTTGAGAGCTTGGAGAACATTGAGAAGATGAGAAATGATGTTATGATATGGGTAGAGGAGATTCAGAAATTATTTTAGGGAATTGACTTGGAGCTGTATGAGGATGATAATAACTAGAAGTTGTATTCCACAAAGAACATTGTTCAGCAGTTTGTAGGAATTGTAGTCAGGGTGAACACCATGGAAGACCTATAGCAGTTGTTCTATTTTAGAGAGTGTATACGTCCAAAAATATTAATATTATTATTAATATATTTCTCCCTCTTATTCCTTCTAACTATTTAATTTAATCAATTAAATAGCTTCATTTGCTAGTATTTATCAATAGTGTAAATACTATTCCAATGTATTTTATTTAAATACATTTGTCTCATGAAATTCCCTTTTTAATAAATTTACATTTATTAAATCCTCCATTTTCCTAATTCTTCTAAACCATAATTTATTCAAATTTGATTTGAATAATACCCTAAATCCCAGATAGGAACCTATTAATCCTACCCTAAATCCTACCCTATTCCCATCACCTCATTTCCTAAGTATACTTACCCACCTAACTGTCCTTTAATCATGCTCAATGGGTGATTCCTAACCTTTTTAAGGCTAATGGAATGCTCACCCATATGGGGAAATTCTCTCCAAAATGGGCACCCATTCCTCTTTAATTCCTTCTTACAACTTTGTCTCCCCTTTGGAAATATTGAGCTACTCAATATTAAATGCCAATTTTGACTCAAAATTGGCCATCTTTTCAAGTCTATGTGTCCCTTATGTGGCTCTCAT
>MU216903.1:297180-309800 GCA_018584345.1 Thuja plicata | reverse complement strand
CAATCTGATGTTATGTTGAGTTTTTTGTTGCTTGCTTGCTTTTTCATGTGATTTTGAATTGATGTGCTAACCCACTAATGTTTTCATGTTTGAGCTTGCTCCCAACAGATTGAAGAATTCCTTGTACGCATTTTGGCATGCCCAATGGGACCCACGTCCCTAAAATTTTTAACTTCTTGTCTTTATTTTCTTCAAATCTCGCCAAGCACGTGGATCTGCGTCTGGGTTTTACACAGAGGCGTCTGCGTAAATGTCGGTTCTCCCTGAAATGTCGTCTGGCACCTGCGCTAAACCTGCGTATGTGACCTGGACTGGCGTCTCCGCATGGAATTTCTATTTTGATGATTTGTTAACATAACTTTTCAATTTTTCAAGATCCACTGTCTTTCCCACTACTTTTTAACATTTGAGCATTCTATTTTTTAGCAAGAATAGGTTTTACAAGCAGTTATAATGTTAAAATTTTAGTAGGGGAATGAATATTGATCACTTTGTAAAAGAACACTAGCTCTTAATTGTTTTAAAACTCTCAAAATAGCTAAATTTGATCAAACTAAAGACTAAGAAGAAAGAAAAAGTGACTTTGTTTGCTATTTTGTGGTGTTTTTTGTAAATTTGCAGGTACAACAACGTCTGCGTAAACGTTGGTTCATGAACTAGCATCTACAACTCACAAACCGGTGTCTGTACGTAACCGACGTTTGCACTCTACAAATCGGCGTCTCCGACTAGTATAGCCACTCTTTGGTTTTTCTGTTTTTAGCCTGTTTTATGCTTTCTGTCATTTTTAGGCAAAAACCAGAATCAGTGTCTGTGCCCTGAACCGACGTCTGCACTCTGTCAAAATTGGATTTATCATGTACTAACAATTGTTAAGTGGTTCTTATGTGTTCAAAGCTTGTCAAAAGCCAAACTTGAAATTACTAATCAGTTATTTTGCAGCACCGCTTGTCAAAGACGCAATCTTCAGACTACTCATGTTTTTATTGCAGGTTGCCTCGAATCTACATCGACCAAATGATCGTGTTTGTGTTAATATTTCTCAGGCACATAGATTAATTAGTTAGATTTCTTTATCTAATCTGAAGCAAGTGTTAGGGGATTATGCTCTCTTCCCTTTTGGGAGGATAAAAAACCTAGACACACTTGCTTTGTGTTAAATAATTAAATCTTTTTGGGAAAGAACAAACTTGTCTTACGTGCTTATGGAGAAAATGATACTGGATAGGAGAGTATGCTCTTTTCCCCTTGTGGGAAAATCAGAAATCCAAACTCCTTTTTGTTGCCAATCCAAGTTACTATGCATCCTTTAGATGGGCCTGCCAGTTGAGGAAAAAATCTCCTGGGAATGACCCACGTGAGAACGAGGTGTAAGCCACACCACTCTAACTCACATTAATCAAATTTACTCCTTGGGGTTAAAGCCTCGGGAGTCGGTTGGCATTTGATCTTATACTTAGCTCTTGTCTAACTTAAGTGCGGCCTTGCGGTCTCAATCATGTTTATGTGACCACTTTTGTCAAGACGCTCTATGGGGCTATATGCCTAAATCATGCTTGCGCGGACATAGAGGATACAATCAAATGGAGAACCATACCAAACACTCTAGGCTTAGAAGCTACCTGGAACACCCCCAAAAGGTGATAATGCTTGTGCAAGGAAGATAGTAACTTCCCCAAGATCACTCGTACATTCGTGCCACCCTAAGCGTTTGGAACCGGATAATACAAAATCATGATTGGAGCCATTGTGTGCTTGGTGATGGCCATATTCTGATTAGCTCTTGTGTGTGTGCCTAAGCTTATGAGCAAGTATTTTCATGCTATGCCAATTCCTTAGGTAGATTTTGTGCTTGAAGTGCTTGAAAAACATTTGCAAATCTGAAACACAGCAGAATACCCAACATTCAAATTTGTCACATGCTTGTATCCTTCAAGGTTGCTTTGTCCCTTGTCGAATTGTTTTCAGAAACATGCTTGTTATTTTCTGGTTTAACTATGTTGAAATTGGTTCTTGCCATGGAACAAATATATTGAAAATCAGAACAAGATCAACCTTTTGCCAGATTATCAAGACAACGTCCTTTTGTAAAGAATTTGATCTTTTATGAGATATGTCCTAAAACCTCTAACTATTCATCTAAAATCATATCTATTTATAGGACATGATTGATTCCAAGAAACATAAGAAGGTGAAAATTTTGTTACCACCCATGCAAAGAGAACAGAAAAACACAACCCGCGAAGCTACCAAATACCAACACATCATCGATTCTGTCAAACAAGAGATTCATAAATGAGAACAATTCGACAAAGTGATCTACAACAACAAGGTTGCTCGTTTCATGGGCAAATATCGTCTAAACTCTACTTTTGTTGGATTTGAACAATATGACTAGTCGGTTTACCACAAAAAACACAAGTTCCTCCTCTTCTTAAGCTCACTTAGCTTGCATTTTAGGACCTCCATTAGGTTTTCATCTTTAGGAACACATCACACACTCATCCTAGCATGATCTTGCATTAATCAAATCAATCCTAATCAACCTTGCATCATCCTAATCATCATCCAAAGCATCCTTAATCACATCTCTCACTTGGTATTGCATCCCATTTTGAGTTGCTAAAAACCTACATCTTAATCAAATCCCATCCTTGAATGTCCTTGAACTAAGCATTGTTTAGGATAATCCCCTTTGTCTTTTGAAACCTCATCACCTTGATCAAAAGGTTGATTCGCATTAACAAAGAATCTCGTCCGCCAAAGACCACAAGTCTATCTCAGGTAGACAATCATATCCACTTGATCCTACAGTAGGGAGAGCAACCCTTAATCCTTGCATACATCAAGTCATCCTTAATCCATAGAAGCGCATCCATCATCTTAAGCACATCCTAATCCTAGAATCACCATCCTTAGTTTCCTAGGTGCATCCTTGCATACATCTTGCATCTCATATCCCCTTAAGATAGTCATTTCATGCCACCTATCACACGAGCCACTAATAAGAGGAAGAACATGGATCCTAATCTTGTCTCTAGCTCATCTAATCCTATGACTAACAACACCAACGCTATGGTTACTTATGCGCCTCAACCCAACGATCAAATTGAACATATCTGGATAGACACTAATGAGACTCCCACTCTGAGTACTGTGGAAACATTTGTCAACCATCCAACGCATGTCGACATGGTAAATGCCATGAGTGGACGCAACAACAACCAAGTATTCTTGGACATCCAACAAGGACTTCAACTCCTGCCTTGGATTATACCCACACTTGTCACATGACCTATGGCACTTCTAGGGGAACATCCTTATCCCACTAGAAATGAAGTTTTTGATCCACTTCAACGAGCCCTAAAAGTGGGAACTCTTCTCGCACAAGTAGTTCATCCACCCATTCCACCCCCCATCATGCACATGACACCTTCATCTACCTCGGGAGCCCTGCCTCCTAATGCCACATTAGCAGTGCAAACAATACCTCTTATCACTATGCAGGCACCTCTGCAAGCCATAGTCACTCCTCTTTCATAGGCAATCCCAAAATTTGTTGCAAACTTTCCTCCACCACCCGTTAGCACACAACAAACCACCATTCCACCCATTCCTACTCAACCCGTTCAAAGTGCTACAACCAGTTCGCAGCATCAAAGCACCCAAGTTTCCATGCCTATTCCACCTTTCTTCACCATAGCCATGCCACCTACCAACACATATAACCAACCCTTATTTCTACAAGGGTCCACTTTTCCCGCTCCACCAGTGACGTAATCACAATGAATGCCAGCAGTCCTACCCCAAACGTTGATCAACCCAAGTCCCTCCATACCACAACCATCCACGAATCCCTTTGTCATACCCCAAATTCCCATCCAACCTATCCAACAACAACAACAACAACCTATCCAACAACAACAACCTATTCAGCAACAATAATCCATCCAACAACCATCCCAGCAACAACAACTACAACAACAATTCACCAATCCATTCACATCCCAAGCGCAACAACAACCAATCAACCCCTTTGCAGCTGCACAACCCACTATCCAAACTACACAACAGCCACAACCACAAACACAAGGGGCAAATCCCCTCATGGCACAACCACTACAACAGTTTGCTAATCCTTTTATCCAACCCATGCAACAACAACAAACTCATTCCGCCAATTACATAGCCAGGCCATCTTCCACTGCATCACAAACAATTCCACCTCCACAACAAGTCAATGTCCCCACTGGGGGCATTCAGCCGCAAAACATCTATTCTCCATCCTATACAAGTGTGCAATAGGCTCATCCCATCTATCCAACCCTACAACAAATACAAGCATATTTTCAGCAGTTGCAACAATCTTATCAAGCGCCGACACCTCCTCCACTACAATATTCCCCTCAGCCACAACTTCAACCACAACAGCCCATATATGTTGAACAACAACCATCATACCAAATGCCACAATATCCCCCACAGAATCCTCCATATTCACCATTCGATCCATATCAAGTTTAGGGAAACCATGCAATCACGATTAACAATCCTCCCCCGCAAATCAATCATGAATGGGAGGAAATGAAGAATGCTCTCAAGGAGCTAAAAGCTAGGACAGAGGCTAAAACATTCAAGTTTGAAGAGGTGTGTCCTTATCCATTTGACCGATCCATCACTGCTATACCCTTCCCCAAGCACTTTGAGACACCGAAATTTGATAAATATCAGAGGAAGGGAGATCCTGTAAGTCACGTGAAAGAATTCTACATGGCCTACCAAGAAGTGGCCTATAGCAATAATTTCCTCATGAGACTATTTCCCAAAAGCTTAGGAGGAACCGCTCTTGAGTGGTTCTACAAAATTCCTTATGGAACTGTCTCTACTTTCGCTGAATTATCTGAAAAGTTTGTGGCCCAATACGCACATAATGTTGAAAATGAACTCTCACTCCTTGACCTATGCAATTCCAAACAAAAGGGAGGAGAGAGCCTGGCCGATTATCTTCAGCGCTGGCAAGGGCTTACTACAAGGTTGTCTTACCAACCTCCAGAGAAACATCTTATCAAAATCTTCATTAACAACCTCCATCCTAAGCTCTCCTATCACATGCGCATGAACTATATACAAACTTATCACGAGATCAGAATCAAAGGTATGGATCTTGAACGAGGTCTTGCAGAGGAGGGTGCCATCAAGCACTACAAAGAATCCCAGCCTGACAAACATAACAATGATCGATCACGATACTGGAACAAGAACAAAAATGTGGTAACAGATGGAGCTACTGACACCAAACACATTCAGGTTGTGGTAGCCAGTCCTAACGCACCTACTCAGACTTATCAGCATGCACCACCAATGTACCCTCAACCTCCTCCCATGTAGCAACAACCAAATCTTGTGTATTCACAACTGGCTTACCAACAAAATATGCACCCTCAAGGTGCGACTATCTATCCCCCTCCGGGGACATCATATCAACACAACTATCAAGGTCCTATGAATCAGACAAATGCTATATCAGTCCCACAAGGACAACAAAGACCTCATGCTTTGAATGTGCCACAATGCATGTTTACCCCTTTGGGTGAACCTATAGACGTCATATTCCGCAAGCTAGTCCAAGCTAACCAAGTCATGTATCCTAAAACACAGCTATTTGATGACTCAACTCCTAAGCCAGCTTGGTGTAAAGACAACGAGTACTATGAATACCACTGTGTTAAGGGACACACCACCCTCAAATGCATGAAGTTGAAACACTATATTCAGGATCGCATTGACAATAAGGAGATCGAAGTGGACTCTCTTGCCCAATCATCGCCAAACACAGGCCTTAAAATTTATCAGAATGCATTCCCTAGACACACTTCCGGTATAGGCCTAAGCAATCCTACTCAGTCCTCTGATCAGGGGAAGGGTAAATAAGCGAAAAATGCTGACAAAAAAGATTATACCAACACATATATCAACTACGATAATCTCATCGGCTGCATATCCCAAGTTCAGTCCTCCGTCAATGTCATCCATGTTAAGGGTGTCGATAATCAATCTGCAATCACCACTCATAGAGGCAGGATAATAGTTGTAGGTGCTGGTCCTGCCCCATCTGCTAGGACCCAATACAACATTTTGGAACACCTAGGGAATACCCTGGCCCAAATTTTCATCCTAGATCTTCTCCGCACTTCACCCACTTATCAAGAGATCCTCAAAAAAGCCTTGTAAGAATCCCGTGTTCCCAGTGACATCAACCTCACTGAATTCCAGAACCTTGTCAGACACCTGTCTGCCTCTTGTGGGGTCTCCTTTAAACCAACAGATGTACCCTCAGAAGAAAATGATCATAATCTCCCACTCTGTATTGCTGTCATGGTTAAAGATTTTGCCATCAAACGGGTCATGATAGATAATGGATCAGCCCTAAATCTGTGCACTCTAAAATTCATAAAACAGTTGGGTTGCACTGAAGCTGATGTAACAAATGATGTCATCACAATAAAAGCGTATGACAATCTAGAGCGTACTTCTAAAGGCACCATATCATTGCACATTCAAGTGGGCCTAGTTATTCAGGATACATTATGTCATGTTGTTGATCTTGACCTTCCCTCCAATATACTCCTTGGACGCCCATGGATTCATTCTATGCAAGCCATCCCATCCACCTACCATCAGTGCATCAAATTCCCATATAAAGGCACTGAGATCACCATCCGTGCAGATCCCAAGCCCTTCACATACTGTAATGCGTTGGAAACATCCTTTCCACATTTCAATCACTGTCCCGGGATCGATATTGGTACTTCTGTCGCTAGTTCATCTTGAACCCATTCAGACCCAGAAACAATCCTCTCCTCCATCTTATCCACGGTTAAGATCAACAACAAAGGTTGTGGTGAGTACACTTTATCTGATGCCTTCGCAGTTGGAGCACTACCAATTGATCCTCACACTCAGGACCGCCAACCTGATCTAAGCAAGACAGAATTAGAGACAACCAAGGCATTACAATTTGGTCCTACCACTTTTATATCAAAAGGTACTTTGACTAGCCAGGAAATGTCACCAAACATCAACCAATGGCTGTATAAAGATCCACCACCCAGGGACATAAATCACCTCAATTACTTCAAAGATAAGTACCCCGCAATACACAAACTGGTGACCGAAAAATGGAACTACCAAGGAGGTGGCCTTGGTTATGAAGAGCAAGTAAAGAAAGATCCTATTATACCTACCTGACTAGAAAATCACATAGGCCTTGGCATGGGCTCTGACATGAATGGGGGCACCAACGAGTTCATCGACTATTCCTCTTGTCCTCCCTTGGGTGAAATCGCTGACATCCCGGAAGAGAAAGTTGTGAGAGCCTATGACAATGTTTTTGATGATGAAACCTTCTTGGGCAATGCTGTCCTACAACAACTTTCCATCCTCTTCATTGACCTTCCCCTCCACCATCCTGAACTAACAAAATGGGACCAACCAAGTGTCGTACACATTGACGAGTTCCAAAGTGAGGACGTGCTCCTAAACTTTATGGGAGCAATTGAGCAAAGCAGTGACTGGGGGCAAGACTCAACATATGTCTACAAATTGGACCCAAAGGAATACTTTGGGGAAGAGGACAACTTTAGCCACAAAAATGAAACAGAAAACAAAAATAAAAAAGAGAAAAATTGATCCCCTAGTGAAAACCCCTTTGGGGCACTATCTGATCATAAAATAGTAAAAATAAAGGGTGTATCCCCTGGTGAAAACCTCTCTGAGGCACTAGAGGATGAAGATTCTCCTCTTCCTCTGGTCCGTGATTACAGGTGTGAACAGTCATCGATTCTCATTGAAGAAGCAAAACCTATCAACCTGGGTACCAAAGAAAATCCCGCCATCACATACATAGCAGCATCTCTGACTGAAGCAGAAGAAAATGATCTTGTCTCTTTATTAAAGGAATCCATCAACAAGTTTGCATGGTCTTACTCCCACATGCCGAGGTTAGATCCCAACTTAGTGGTTCACCATCTAGCAGTGGACCCGAACATCAAACAAAAGCTCAGAAAGATGCACCCTAAAGTGGCACTACTTGTCAAAGCGGAGCTAGAAAAGTTACTCCAAGCCAAGATCATCCGGCCCATTGACTATTCTACTTGGATTTATAATATGGTCCCTTTATCTAAGCCTGATAAATCAATCAGGATATGTACAAATTTTAGAGATCTCAATAAGGCATGTCCCAAGGATGATTTCCCCTTACCAAACATAGACATGATTGTGGATCTCACAATAGGACATGAGATGTTGTCACTCATGGATGGTTTTTTTGGATATAATCAGATCCACATTGCAGAAGAAGATCAACATAAGATAGCATTCACAACCCCTTGGGGCACATTCTGCTATAACATGATGCCTTTTGGCTTAAAGAATGCTGGGGAAACCTATCAAAGGGCCATGACTATCATTTTTCATGACATGATTCACAAGATCCTTGAAGATTATGTGGACGACATCTTAGCAAAATCTATAAAAAGGGAAGACCACCTAGATGTTCTGGAATGCGTCTTTGATAGAATTGGACACTACTGCTTAATGCTCAACCCTATGAAATGTGTCTTTGGAGTCACATTAGGCAAACTGTTGGGGTTTATTGTATCCAGATGAGGCATAGAAATATATCCAAAGAAAGTACAAGCTATCATAGAGATGCCTCCACCAAAAACACTCTGACAACTATGTTGCCTCCAAGGAAAGCTACAATCTATGCACCGTTTCATTTCTCAACTAGCAGACAAGTGCAACCATTCACTCATCTCCTACGAAAAGACAACACATTTAAGTGGGATCCTCAATGTCAAAAGAGTTTTGACAAAATTAAAGAATACTTAGCTAATCCACCCATCTTGGTACCACCTGTACCTGGTCAACCACTCACCTTATACATTTCTACTACTACAACAACACTGGGGGCACTCCTTTCTCAATTGAATGATGAAGGTAAAGAAAGAGCTATTTACTATATCAGTCGAACCTTAGTAGGTTATGAGCTTAATTATTCTCCTATAGAAAAAGCATGTATGGCAGTTGTCTTCGCCACTCAAAAACTTTGCCACTATATGCTTAGTCATACAACCAAACTCATTTCAAAGGTGGATCCTCTCAAGTACCTACTCTCCAAGACTACACTCATAGGTCGAATGGCAAAATGGGTTATTTTACTGAGTGAGTTTGATATTCAATATGTAGATAGAAAAGTCATTAAAGGGCAAGTCATCGCTAACCAACTAGCAGAAGCACCATTAGTAGATGCATATCCTTTGGTCACTGAATTTCCAAATGAGCATTTGTACATGATAGAAGAACAACCAACTTGGCAACTCTACTTTGATGGGTCCTACACAGCTCATGGTGCAGGGGCAGGAATACTTTTTTTCACACCTCAAGGTGACTACATCCCTATGTCATTCAAATTGGGATTTCCCTGCACAAACAACATTGCAGAATATGAGGCACTAATCGCAAGACTCTGCATGGCCATATAATAGAACATCACAGATATACATGTCTTTGGCGACTCCCAACTCATCATCAAACAAGTCCTAGATGAGTATCAAACCAAAGATGACAAATTGACGCTATATAAACTGATGGTTGACAAGCTGAAAGAACACTTCATTTGCAGATAACACAGGTACCATGCTTGCAGAACAAGGTTGCTGATGTAATGGCCACAATTGGCTCCCTCCTAGAGATTCCTCACGAGTCTACATAATACGAATTCTTAGTTGAGCAACTTCATGCTCCCGCTTATGAGAATGATAAATCAAATCGCGTATGTGTCTTGGTTGGTCCCCGGTCTCCATGGTACCATGATATCCAAGCTTACCTACAAAATGGTATCATATCCCCTCATCTCACTGCAACCCAACGCCAAAACATTATTCATGGAGTGTCCCGTTACACCCTCATAGCCAATACCCTTTATCGTCGAGGCTATCACAATGTGCTCTCTAGATGTCTAGATGAAAATGAAGTCATCCAGGCTTTATAAGAGGTACATGTTAGAATCTGTGGTGCCCACATGAGTGGCATGGTCCTAGCCAAGCAACTTCTATGTACAGGGTATTATTGGCCTACAATGGAACATGATGCTTGTGAGTTCGTCAAGAAGTGCTTACCTTGCCAACAACATGCCAATCTAATTCATGCTCCTGCTCAGGACCTTAGACCTATTGCACCTCCTTGGACCTTCTCTTGTTAAGGTTTTGACCTCATTGGTAAGATTACTCCCCTCTCGTCTGAAGGCCATAAATACATAATCATAGCTACAGAGTACTTTACAAAGTGGGTAGAAGCAATTCCTCTCACACTCACTACTGGCATCCAGATATCTAAATTCATCCTCTATCACATTATTTTTCGCTTTGACATACCCTCCACCATCTTCACAGATCATGGTACACCATTTGAAAATCAACACGTCAGTGATCTCTGTGCTCGCCTCCATATCCATCACCGTTTCTCCAATTCATATTCCTTGCAAGGTAATGGCCAAGCTGAGGCAACTAATAAAACCATCCTAAAAATCCTCAAGAAAGTTGTCAATGATATTGGTCATGACTGGCATCTCCAGTTCAACCCCGCTCTCTGGGCATATCACACTTCCTACCGTACTCCTATTGGCATTACTCCATACTCCCTAGTCTATGGTGTTGAACCAGTCTTACCAATTGAGGTTGAACTACCATCCCTCCGAGTATCGCTAAGAGGCTTGATTGATGATGAAGATTACCGAGTGGCACGACTCACACAGCTTGATCTACTAGATGAAAAGCACCAGCAAGCTTATGATCACTTGATTGTTTACTAGAATAGACTCAAGTGAAACTATAATAAGAAGGCCCACCCATGCCAGTTCTAGGTAGGGGACCTTGTGCTAAAGGAAAATTAGAAAGTGGGTACTGATTGCGAAAAGAAAGGCAAGTTTGAAGTCACCTGGCAAGGCCCATATGTTGTCACTGCATGCTTTGGTTCTGGGGCATATCAACTATCCACTCCTGAAGGAGAACCATTGAATGATCCTATCAACATCATTCATCTCAGGCGCTTATATGCCTGACAACTGGTTGTTCATTCTAGTTATTTGAGAAAATCCATAAAAAAAGAAAAAGAAAAAAAAAGGTATAAAAAGTCTTGAAAAAAGTACGAAAACAATATAAAATAGTCCTAAAAAAATATCTAAAAAGAAAAAAAAATGAAGCTGAAAAAATGGTTGTCCCAGTGAAAACCTGGTAAACAGGCACTTGGGCAATATAAAAAATAAATCAAAAAGATCCAAAGAAATCAAAAAGAAAAATAAAGAGAAAACTTTCATCCAATGGTGAAAACTTGGCAATCAGGCGCCTTGGACAAGTATGCATGATGAAAACCTGGAAACAAGCGTCACACATAATGGACCATTCCATTATCTATCAAAATCTCATTTCCTTCCATCACCAGCACCACATCTCCACTAATCTCTGCATTTCCTATAATCCCTGGGTGTTCGCATATCATACACACTAGTCTGTAGCAATCTTCCTATCTCGTATCCTGAGCTTTTGTACACATAATCTTGTATATTATTTTGTACTATCCCAAACCTTGAGCATCAATCCTATATATTTCTCATGTCTTGAGTTGCTCATTGTGTGGAAAATGATACAATTGTGCTAGTAAAATCCTACGTTGGTTCTACAGTTGCGCTAGTAAGTCCCATCTTTCTAGAAATGAGTCTCAAGGATGTATCCTTCCTCTTGTCAACTTAAATCTAGATCATCGTCATCTTTGGTTTCTCGTAGGATGTGTCTTTCCTCTTGAACTAATCATTCAACACACACAACTATCACGTGCATCCAGACAAGTAACATGATCCAATCAAATATCGGCAGCAACTTTTGTACATAATCGTTGTAACTAATCGCTTGTAATTAATCATTCACTTTGATCCTTGTATATTCATGACATGTTTGATCTTCTCGCCATCATGCTAACATCCCAAGTCGTCATCTTGCTAACATTCCCTGCTTGATCCTCCATAGTCCACCTGTCTGGTTTATCAGTTGATTATGACACACACAAAAATATGTGAGTCCCAGTGCACCCATTGCATCCATTTTGTCTATTGTCTCTAGTATCATTATTGCATCTATCATTGTTCATTAAGATTTAGTTACATTATTCATCATTTTAGATTCATTAGACTCGTTAGATTGCATTAGATCCATCATTCATGTCACATTGTTCATCATGTTAAATCCATTATTAAATTGCATTAATCATTAAGTCAATCATTTACTTGCATAGTTAGTATCATTTTAGAACTTTGCATTATTAATCCATTATTTAGCTTGCATTGTTAAATCCATTTTAGATTCATTTTATCATCTTGCATTGTTAAATCCATTTTAGATTCATTTTGTCATCTTGCATTTTAGATTCATTTTATTATCTTGCATTGTTAATCCATTTTAGGTTCATTATCTTGTCTTGTTATTTCATCTTGTATAGTTCATCCATTTTAGGTTCATCTTGCATTCATCCATTTTATCATCTCACATTGTTACAACATTTAGATT
>MU216903.1:252018-296885 GCA_018584345.1 Thuja plicata | reverse complement strand
ATGCATCAAAACATCATATCGATCACAATATGTACATCATACATCATAAGCATCATAAAAGTCCTCGATCATATATGTATATATCAACTTCCATAAAATACAATGTATGTCAATAAAATACATCACATGCACCTCGGTGCCAATATACATGTATATCTCAAAAATGCAAAATTGTGTCATCTAATCCTCTGACGAATCATGTCGGTGGCTATGAGGATCCACCTCCCTGCCTTGGTGGTGAACATGGTGGCATCCCCACTGATCCCTGCGACGTCGAAGTCCTCACTGTGCTCTGAGAATAGGACCTCTCTGAGTAATCTTGTCTTTGTCCCTCGGGAACTAGCTGATGATACAAGGCACGATAGTGAGATGCCTCCCTGCCTACCCTATTCGCATCTTTATGAGCTACGAACACCTCAGCCACCACCTGTCCGACCCCACCTGCAATGGCTGCCTGTCTAGCAATGTCACGCTCAGCCATGTAAGTCTCCACCAGTCGCAGTGCTGTATCCCTCTCTGAGGTCAATGCCGAAATCTACTCAGTAGTTTGCTCCATCTGTAAGGTCAGAGTATCCAACTGGCCCGTAAGAGTACCTATCTCGGTACATAGCTCTCCAGCATCCTATGTCAGATCGACCATGGAAAACTCCTCGACGTTAACCCTGCCCTATAGGGTATCTAGTGAACCCTCAGCCCTATCAGCCTATGCTATCTTCACAGCTAGTAACCCTTGTATCTGGACAATCTTAGTGTGGAGGCTCATCTCAGACACCACCGTCATGTCCAATAAACCTCATAATCTCGTGCACTCTGTCTGAAGACTATCTCACTCTGTGATGACAGTATCATGGGTCTCCTGTGCTACATATCTTGCAGGTGGCCCCCATGGCCCCTGTACCTATGGTGGCACTGGTGATGCCTATACTTGTACATGTGGCTGCACCTATACCTGTACTGGTGGGGGCCCCTACAGCCCCTGATCTTTTCTTTCCCCTGCCTGTGCCTCTGTCTGAGGTCTCACCCGTCTCTGTGGTCTCCTCCTCTGACCTGCTGCTGAGGTCTCTAGGGTGTCTCCTATATTTGTCCCATCATCCACATCCATGTCCCCTGTCTGCTGCTCATGAGTAGCCACCTAAGTGGGGTCTGTAAGACGCAATGGTGTGTGAGCAGCCCACCATGCTGCGTACTCCAGAGTCATCCCTGCATCTATGACATCAAGATGCACCACAAAATCAATCTGTACCATGTCCCTCCAAGATGCCCTCACTGTAAGAGCATCTGTGTACCTCCCCCATGTCCCTACCTCCCTAGTGACATGAGGATGTAAAATATCCTCAGCCACCACTCCCTGCTGCAGCCCAAATTGTTGCATGACCCTGGATGGTCTGTACCTCTCAATTTGGTGGATGGTCCTCCCTAGTAGAAAGCAATTGGTCTGAACATATGATAGGTATAAAAAGTCCTCAAACCCGTCCTCCACTCCTGTAGCCCAGTCCATCATCCCCCATGGCTCGCATAGCCGGTATGGGGTCTAGCAAAAAACCTGTACCTCATCTAGTAGTCACCGCCAATATCCAGTCTGGCCGACGAAGGTGTATCTCAAGGGAAGCTTGTATCTGTAGGCATAGGGCTCCCTAGGCTATCGTGACTCTTTAACTCTCATAGGTCGAAACACTGTAATCTGCTCCCAAGCCCAAACTAACATCAAGGTTACTCTGGTATCCATGTTGCGTGCCTTGCGGTACGCAGCCATGTGTAGATCGTGGTATAGTTGTCCTAAGACAACATACCTCTAGCAATAAGAGGTCCCCTCCTCTAGCATCTATTTTAGTGCCCATGACCATCCCATGTCAAAACCATGTCCTTCCAGATCAGCTAACATGCATCCCCCGATCAATCACGCCAGATAAAGAGCTATCCACTGCAATCTCCTGTCAACTCCTGGTTGCCAGGGCATCTAAGTCCGGTATGTCAGAATCTGCCTCATCGGCCACCTGAAAGAAATCTCCATATAATGGTCACTATCCTCCAACTGTTACCAAGGAATCACCCCTTGAATGGGCATCTAAAGGATCTGCCAGACATCCTCCATGGTGATGGTCGCCTCGCTAGTAGGCAGGTGAAATGTGGTGGTATCACTGTGCCACCTCTCAATCAATGCGGTCATCATCCCATTGTGTGCCCGTAGCCTAGGCCAATGGGGCACATAGTCCAACCCAACTACCGCTAACAAGCCCCAGTCCTCCTCCATAAGCTGCGACTCCAACTCCATGGTAGGAGGCCAATGCTCTCGCGATCCCAATGGTGGGAACTACTGCTGAAAAAATTTCAAAAATCCACCATGTCAGTCAACTTTTATTGTAGTCCTAGTCTAAACCCTCCCAAAGTGGGGCATCTTGTCCCTAGGTCTTTAGCTGACCCATCCCTGACCCCCGTCGGGTCCCTCCTTTTCCCTCACTCTCAGCATTTGCCCTTTTAGGCATAGACGTCGGTTCAGCCGAAAATGTCAGTTCATACACCGGCATCTCCGACGTCCTTTCCTACAAACCACCATATTCAAAGATGCGGGTCTGGGTCCAGCATCTTCGAAGATGCTGATCTGGCACCATCATCTTTGGAGACGTCGATTTGAAGATCGGTGTTTGTGAAGACGTCGATCTAGGGATTAGCATCCTTGCAGAAGTTGTTTCAAGAACCAGCGTCTCCAATTTGAAATCCCTTTTTCCCTCATTAATGACCCCTAGACCCCCCCAAAGCAATAAATAACTTCCATAATAATAAATGCGAGGTCTCAGATAGCTCACTCACCAGTATCAGTTGCTCGGCGGGCCTCCCATGTGTGCGCACACGCTCTCCCAACTGCCCCTTCATCCTCTTGTCAGCCATCTTTTCACTCTAGAGCTCTGATTTCACTATTCAGTATTCACAAATTACCTTCCTTAAGCCCCCCAGCCCTTCTTATAGCCCCCGTTTTCCCCAAACTTTTTTTCCTACCCATTTTCCCCCTTGTATATTTTTGTATAAATCATCCTGTTGTACAGTTTAAATTCGCATAAAATCCCCAAAACATTTAAAAATCACAAAAAATAAAAATAAAAATAAAAAATTCTAAAAATTCCAAAAACATCAAATATTCTCAAAAATCATGTAATAAACACTTTGTCCTTTAAGCATTATTCTAGATCTTAGTTTTCGACAACATTTTGACTCATGCGACTGCGACAATGTTTTTCACCAAATCAATTCTGCGACTGATTGTCCTTGCTCCCCATCCTATTCACAACTTTTGCCAGTGAATATCTCTTTTATCAAATCACATCCAATCTCTGCCTATCAGGATGCATCATTCCAACATCGGCTTATCAAATCCTTCATCACATCAATCTTATTCATGGAAAGAACTTTGGACCAAATGACTGCTTGGTCACGAGGCCTTCTTTATTGATTTTATCTTTTTGTGTTAGTTTAAACCTACTCACCACTACCTCGATCTGCTATATCTTGGTGCGTTGTGACTGGTTGCTACTGATACATACATTTTTTGTAGTGTGCTTTTGTTTGAGCATCTAGTCCACGCAAATGAATCTTGTCATCTGTGTTTTCTAACACCTGATGCATTACTCCTATTGCAATATCAAAATTGGATGTGCTCTCCATATTTTTCACACAAATGGATCCCAATGCTCATTTAGCTACATTTACGTTCATCTTCATTTACATTCTTAGCTGCATTCTTAATTGCATTTCAAAAGGCTTCTATTTATTCCCTCCTCTCTCTTCCTCCTTCCCGTTGCATCCTTTTTCAAGAAAATTCCATAATGTCATCTTTGTTGTGTTCTTTTCTCGAGGGGGCACAACCCCGTACCATCGTTGCTTCATCACAACTCTTCATTTTCCTCTGGGGCAAATTATTTTCTTGTCTTTGACACAATGTCACTTGCGACACCACGTCAAAGAGGGGCTTGCGACGCCACGTCAAAGAGGGGCAAAAATGTAGACGTCCAAAAATATTAATATTATTATTAATATCTTTCTCCCTCTTATTCCTTCTAACTATTTAATTTAATCAATTAAATAGCTTCATTTGCTATTATTTATCAATAGTGTAAATACTATTCCAATGTATTTTATTTAAATACATTTGTCTCGTGAAATTCCCTTTTTAATAAATTTACATTTATTAAATCCTCCATTTTCCTAATTCTTCTAAACCATAATTTATTCAAATTTGATTTTAATAATACCCTAAATCCTAGCTAGGAACCTATTAATCATATCCTAAAGCCTACCCTATTCTTACCCTATTCCCATCACCTCATTTCCTAAGTATACTTTCCCACCTAACTGTCCTTTAACCATGCTCAATGGGTGATTCCTAACCTTTTTAAGGCTAATGGAATGCTCACCCACATGGGGAAGTTCTCTCCAAAATGGGCACCCAAACCTCTTTAATTCCTTCTTACAACTTTGTCTCCCCTTTGGAAATATTGAGCTACTCAATATTAAATGCCAATTTTGACTCAAAATTGGCCATCTTTTCAAGTCTATGTGTCCCTTATGTGGCTCTCATGTGGATGCCACATAGGTGCCACTTCATCCAAGCCTCTTCCTCTCTCCAAAAACTCTATAAATAGAGGCATTCACCTCTTCATTTTCCATCTCTCAATTTTGCATTGTTATCATGTTATTTTGCATTTAGAAGTTCATAGTTCTTGATTTCATGTTTTCATATGCTATTAGTTTATGCTTAAATCACATAGATATCACATGTTAGGATTCAAATTGGTGAATGAATCTTGGTTTTCATCTAGTATATGCATATCATCTTCATAACTAGCTTAGAATATCATCCTTTTAAAAGATTTGAGACTAGTTCCTTATACTAGTTCTTGAATTCTTTCATTTTGTCAATCTTGCAATTGCATTGGGATCCATTGAATTCTTGTGTGTTTTGAGAGAGCACACCTACATCCTATCAAAAAGAGAAAAATAAAATGAGTAAAATAGGGTGCATTGTTACTTATTTTTAGGCTCAATCTGATGTTATGTTGAGTTCTTTGTTGCTTGCTTGCTTTTTCATGTGATTTTGAATTGATGTGCTAACCCACTAATGTTTTCATGTTTGAGCTTTCTCCCAACAGATTGAAGAATTCCTCATACACAGAGAGGATATGAGCTATATAATAGGGGATATAGAGGAAATTAAACCGTTCAGTTAAAAGCTAACCTCATTCAGGGTAAGGCAGAAAAAGTAGTTGAAATCCATCAGGCTACCTAATTTTGATGAAGTTTGAGAGATTATAGAGAGAATATGCAAAATTCATCTGAACATGCTTCTAGAGGACTAGGTGTCCTTTGATAGTTAGCCATTTTTGTTGACTTCGGTCATTTTTATACTTAGCCAAATTTTGGAGTTGCATTTTTTGGAGGTCACAACCCTGAAAATTCAGGTTGTCATTTTTTATACTTGCCAATTTTCAGAGTTGCATTTTTTGGAGGTCCTCAACCCTGAAAATCCAGGGTCGCCTAGTCTCTAGACTTAGTCATTTTTTAGCATTGCATTTTTTGGAGGTCCACAACCTTGAAATGATGAACTATAACTGATTGAATGTTTGAAAATGATAATTTCATGATCACCGAGCTACAAAAGTAAATGCAAGACATTAAATCAGTTAATGTATTATATTTTCATTGATATCAACTTGATATGGTATGATTTATCATATACATATTGGGCATAACCTTGAAGAACTGAAGAGACAAAGTTTATGTTATCGGTAAAACATAAAAGTCATCATACACCGAGTGACAATATACACTGACAGACAGTGTAAATTGAGCATAATTGAAGTTGTCACTGAGCATAACTAAAGTCAATGACTGAGCTAACTAGATTTGATGACTGATTAGAACTGAAGTTAAAGAATGACAAAACACTTAGCTGTCTAGAGCTATATTTAAGAGATTGACTAATTGATTGCTTTATTTCTAATGACCAGTTAAACTAAAGCATGGAAGAGATTTAAAGCGTAGTTATCAAGGAGAGATATACAAAATATAACTGAAGCAGAGCTTTACGGGATAAAGCAAGGAATGCCAAGATTTACTGATCGAAAAGTGATCTACGATAAAACAAGGAGATTGAGAGGCTAATCATGTCTATATAAAGAGACAAGGAATTAATTATAAAAAGAGGAATTGTCAATATAATTCTTGTGAAGATAGAAGTATTCATGAAGATTTGATCATACAGGCTGAAGAATAGAGCCAAGGAATTTTGCAGACACCGAGAAACAGAGGACAAAGCATTCACTGAGCAGAACATAAGAAAGAAAGAGAGAAAAGGAATTGAAGAGCATATTGATCAGAGAGGTATTGTTGGACTAACAATAGTTCTAAAAATCTACAAGTTAAAGTTGTATTATTGAACATATCATTTACTATATCAGTTTAACCATTGATTCAGAAAATCTCTTAACTGAGTGGGATTTAACAGTCCTTATTGTATTGAGATACTCAAGAGTATCAAAAGGTTTTCTTATTGACAACATAGTGAATGCTAGGTCAAAAGAAAAACTATTAGTTTTGAATCCTCTAACAAGGTCACACTTAACAGTGTGTTTGTAACCTTTAACAGGGTTGGCTCTTCACCGAGCTCACTTTAGAAGAGTGAAAATTTTGGTTATCGGTCCCAAGTGGTTTTCCCTTGATAGGGTTTCCACGTTAAAATCTATGTGTCAAATGTGTATTTCTTTCATTGCATTGATATTTTGTTTTAGACATTAAGTGATACTGGATTGGTTGGTTAACACTAAGTTTATTTGTTGCTACTCGGTAAAGCCTAGAAAAAAAATAGTATATCTTACCGAGCAGTTAATATTTGTTAAAGTTATTTAAGACATACATCTTGATGGACTGAAATATAACTAGAGGATATTATATTTGAGATATAAGTTTTGGTTGGATTTCTGGAATTTTTTTAAGGCCACTGATTCACCCCCCCTCTAAGTTATTCTAATAATTGGTATCAGAGCTTTGGTGCTGGGAAGAGAGTTTAAAGACTTAAGCTAAAGATCACAAGATGAGTAAAAAGGATGTGCCTAAGTTGAACAAAGACAAATTTGCATCATGGCAAAGCAGGATAAGACTTCATCTATCAGGTATTTTTTTTATATTAAGATAGTTTAAACTTATACAATTAACATGTGGTATCAGAGACTGAAATATTTACTCACAACCCCCATAACATATACAGTTACAAAATTGGGGGAGTGAGACAAATTTTACTGTTGTTTATACTATGTACAGTATAGAGGACCTCCTATACTGATCTATACTATTATGTTCATCAAGTTTACAAAAATAAAGTACATGCCCATAATGTTCCAAATTCTAGTCATTAATCTCATCCATCATTTTGGTTGTTAGTGTCCCCTGGAACCCATGAGCTTTCATACTGATATTCATACAAGGTAGTCCCCTGTTCTTGATCTGTATCTGGTTCTGTCACTGGATAGTCATCCTGTTCATTCTCGGTGCCTGCATTGTCCACGTGTTCTCTAGGAGCAGCCTGATATATATTCAGGAGACTGTTCAAGTCTTCTACTTTGGAGGGTGCCAGAAATCTTTGGTGATCAACAATGTATTGTGCAGCTTGAACCTCGTCCTTATGAATAATTAGGTTTCCCTCTTTCATCAGCATCATAAACTTGATTTTGGGTATGTTGAGCACCATGGATACCTGTGTCGTGATATAAAAGTGTTTGAGTTTAAGATTAAACTTAGTGTTAGAGTAGTCTAGTATAGCTAATAATTAAATCATTTAATTATCAGTCTATCTACTCTTTGCTTAAGTTATACTTAGGCAGCTTTCTATTTCTTTAGGGTTTCCCTTTTAGGGTTTCGGTATCTTTTTATAAGGACTCACCGCTTTGTATTTGATTAACTGAGATTGTAATTTGTAATTCATTATTGTTGAATATGGAAGTTTTTTCTGTCAACATGGATTTCCAGTCTCTGGCCTTCTGGCCGCCATAGCTGCCTTCTTTCTCTTTTGTCTTGCTTCTGTCTTGTAACTGTCATGCATGCAGGTGTTCTTGGGAAGATTTGTTGTTCATCAAATCTAACATGGTATCAGAGCTCTCCTGCAGCCGGCTGTTCATTCTATGTTGAAGCAAGCGAGGGTTTGAAGTTCGCTAGTCTTTTCTTGGCTCTCTTTATTAGTTCTGGGGGGTCTCTATTTTTTGAGGCATTTTGGACCAAAACCGACCTCACGGTTGAGTCTGGAAGGCCCAAAAACCCCAGGATTGATATAAAATATGTCTGATTTGGACATCGGAGCATCAGGGGAATTTTTTGGCCTCCTAAGGGTCGTACGACACAGTTTTTGATTTTTTTTTTTTAAAAAAACTTTGTTTTTAAGGTTTTTATGCATTTTTTCTAACACGCGCAGTGAAAATTTCAAAGCGCTGCCAGCGCACCGCCGGCGCACCACCGCCGCCGGCCAGCGCCCGACAGCCACCCCACTGCTCCGTTCTCTGTGCTCCACGCGGCCTCTGCCCGCCGCCTCCCACCCCGGCGCCCTCTGCTCCCGCGCCACCTCCACGGCCCCCGCCACCCGGCGCCCGCTCTGCGCCCCCGCGCCACCACTTGCTCCGGCCGCGCCACCACAAGGGCCCCCGCAGGACTTTTTAGCCCTGCGGGTGGTCATATGGGCGACCAGGAGCCCGGGCTTAGCCCCTGAGCGCGTCATGTGCTCGGGGGCCCAATTTTTTTAGCCCCTGGGGCTCCTTTTTAACCTTTTTGGAGTTTTTGGAGGTACCTGGGCCTTTTTTGCAATATCTGGAGCATACAGAGGTCTTTTTCGGCCTTCTTTATATCGTCAGAAATCTCTTTTCGAGCTCTTTCCGACTATGGTGCTTAGGATTTTTGAGTCTACCATTTTGATAGCATTTTTTGCTGTTGAAGTCTAATGTTTGCTTTTGCCTTCCGGGAGTCATATCTGGCTCATCCGGACTCCATTTTTAGCAAACAAGATATCATCGGAAAGCTGGTTCAGTGAACTATTCAGTGGCAGAGGTATTTTGTCTAGATTCTAGTCTAGATTTTATCTCCTCCAAGTTTGGCAGTTTATGCACTCTGGTGGATTGTTTGGTTCTACAGGTCTTGGGATCTCTTCTACTGTACTTCTAGCTCACTCTTCTTTCTGACATCTGAGCATTGTATGCTCCTTTTGTTGCATTCTTTATTCTGTAAACACACTGAGATAAAGTGCCTGCTTCTGCATTTCTGGGATCTTGTTCACCTTGTATGGTTTTAGTACTCGCACTCTGTTATAAAGTGCCATGGGGGGTTATGATGCTTTTGCCATTTTAGGCACATCCACCTTTGTCAAGTGAGCGTACCTTCCATGAAATTAGCCCATGCTGTGTGTTGATGACACTGCCCTTTATCCTGTGTGTGTACTTTTGTTGCACTGTTGGTGTTCCTGGTTCTTCTTCTACAGATGTTTCTGGCATTGCATTTCAGTGTTCCTGTCACCTCTCCCAGTTTAGCATTATGGGGGGGTTCACCTGTTGGTTCTATTGCTTCCTGGTTCGATTGATCAGCTCTTCAGACATTGTCTTCTCTACCTGGTCATGCACTTCAGTGGGGGTTCCAGCAGTCTCTTTTGACAGAGTTTTCAACTACATGTTTCAGAGATGCTTCTTGCTCATTCTTATTCCTCTCTCTGGGACACTTTTGCCCTTTCTTGTTTTGGGTACCTGATCAGGCCTTGTTACCGGGACCCATCTTTCCTGCTTTCTGCAGTATTTTAGCTATTTTGCTTCTCCCTAAGTTACACTTAAGGGGGGTGTTAGAGTAGTCTAGTATAGCTAATAATTAAATCATTTAATTATTAGTCTATCTACTCTTTGCTTAAGTTATACTTAGGCAGCTTTCTATTTATTTAGGGTTTCCCTTTTAGGGTTTCGGTATCCTTTTATAAGGACTCACCGCTTTGTATTTGATTAACTGAGATTATAATTTGTAATTCATTATTGTTGAATATAGAAGCTTTTTCTGTCAACATGGATTTCCAGTCTCTGGCCTTCTGGCCGCTATAGCTGCCTTCTTTCTCTCCTGTCTTGCTTCTGTCTTGTAACTGTCATGCATGCCGGTGTTCTTGGGAAGATTTGTTGTTCATCAAATCTAACACTTAGAAGGCTTCCTTCTCTCCATTTAGAAAATATCTCTATTCTGGTCCTTCCAAAGCAACCGCAGAATCTCACATGTCAGTGTAAACAAGAAACAATTAAGCTTGTAATCAAACTTTTCAACATAACCTACAAGAATTTCACACCAAGTGATACTAGATTTGCAGTTCCATAAACACGAGGAACCAAGAAAAATAGACCAGACTTTTCGTGCATAAAAACATTCAAAAAAGAGATTTTCAAAAGTTTCAATAGAGTTACACAAGTTGTAAATGATAGGGGATAGACCAATGGATGACATGACTTGACCTACATCAAGTTTTTTTTATCAAAACCAACCATCTAAAGCAAAGTTTCTTGGGTTCAACTTTGTCTTTCCAAAAATATTTAAAGAAAAACTTCCAACTGGAAAAAGGATTAACATGCCCCCAACACTGAGCCACACGTGTGGTGATAGAGGGTTCCTTATTTAGAATGTGATACAACTATTTAGAAGTAGAATCAGATACTAGAGTACCATCATTCCATTTACACTTCTTGAGGTGTGTTACTGAGTCAATTAATTCCCCTTTAATTTCTCCATTAATTGCTTTTTTAATGAGGGTATATGTTTTCTTTTGGGAAACTGGGATACTGAATTTGGAGTTGATGCACTCCCAAGTCCCTAGATGCCCATCAATCAACATGTCCTATAAATTTGAGATACCTTTCAAATTCCAACTTTTGGCAGAGCAACATTGAGTAAGGGCCAGTAGTTTCCCATTATAACACAACCCCCAACAAATTGATCTGTCTATAACAACAAAGAAGGGAGGACCCCCAACAATCCCCCTTTCTGAAATACCCTTTCTCATCTGAGTCCAAGCTTTCCAGAAGGACTGGAATATCTTTGAGCCAAATAGTCTCATATTGTACTCTCCCAAAATCTTGTCACATATTGGGATATCTTTCCACTGCTTCCTTTTTTTGATATTGGATCTCTCAATATTGTTCCTAATAATTATTTTCCATGGCTACCAGAGCAACCCCATGAACTTTGATATCTTTCAGCCCTAACCCACCATGTTTCCTCTCCTGACAGCACCAATCCCATTTCACACAGTGCCTCTTTCTGTTCCCTTTTCCATCTGACCAAAGGAAGTCTCTTAGGATATTTTCTAGCATTTTAGTTTGAGTATTTGCAAACATCCATGTTGATGCATAATAGATATGATGGGAAGATAGTACTTTTTGAACAACTTGCATCCTACCAACAATGGATAGTGTATGAGTCTGCCATTTGATGTGTTTCTTATTAATCTTATCATATATCCAGTCCCACATGTTCCTAAAATTCGGTTCCATAGAGAAGGGTATCCCTAGATACTGAACAATTTTGTTCAGCCTAGACCACTACCACCCTTTACCATCTAACCAGACAGGGGGCTCATTAGCCCATCCTAGTACTGTGGATTTATGAGGAGAGATTCTGGATCTAGAAGCTTTGCAAAAAAAATTAATCCTTTCTACAGCACGGTCAAAATTGATTTCTGTCAAGCCTAGAGAGACTGTTGTATCATTTACAAATTGTATATTTATAAGCTCTTCATAGTTAGGGAGAGATATGCCCTTGATTGGGGGGGGGCATGTTTTGTGCCCTTAGAATATAATTTATAACATCAGAAGCAATAACAAATAAGGAGGGGGCGATTGGACATCCTTGTCTAATAGATCTCTGCAGATCTATTGGGTCAGATAAATCGCCATTCACATCAATGACCGTGGATGCATCCTTGAATAGAATGTTGATCCATTTACATTATATTTATGGAAACCCAAAGGCTCTTAACATACCAAGTACAAAGTTCCACTCTACTCTATCATATGCTTTTTCAAAATCTAGTAACACCATAGCCACCTCCTATCCTTCTGATTTGGCCCAGTGCATTGCCTCCCAGCTTGTGACAAGATTCTCCAAAATGTATCTACTTTGAATAAATACGGTCTGTGTATATAATATGAACTTTCTCAATAGAGGGGCAATTAACCTGGATAGGGTTTTTGCCATAATTTTATAGGAGAGATTTAAGAGGGTGATAGGTCTCTAGTTCTTCACTAGTATCTTGTCTCTTGCTTTGGGGAGGAGCTTAACCACTCCCTTGTTGATGCTCTTTCCTAGGGATCCTTTATTGAATGCATCTTCATAGACTCATAGAAGTTCTATCCCCACCCATGCCTTGTTTTTCTTGTAGAATTCTGCCAGGATTCCATCTATTCCTAGAGCTTTACCATTGGAAAAGGAGTCAATGGATGCAGAAATCTCTTCAAGAGAAAGAGGTTTGCTGAGAACTGCATTATCATCTAGAGTGAGCTTCTTGGGTATAATATCTAGACACTTTTCAAGGGCTCTTTGACTGTCAGGGAGACCTCTGAGGTGAACAATTCATTTTAGAACTGATGAAAGATATTTCTAATGTTCTTAGGGTCATCGGTGAGGGTATCCCCCATTTGAATCTCTTTGATCATCTCTCTCTTTTGCTTAGCTCTGATAATATTGAAGAAGTGCCCCGAGCCTTTATCACCTTCATTCATCCAGTTCATTCTGGCTCTAATCTTCTGCCCATGTGTCTTGTATCTCTGTATGAGTCTCAAATTGTGCTTAGTACTGGTTTGATGGGTTTCCAATAGGGTTTCATTGCGTCTATCCTGCAGTCCTCTCTCAATCTCATTCAAACTGCTCTGCTAGAAGGATTCTTCTATGTTTCTGTCCATAGCAAGCTTCTTTCTAACGACTTGAAATATGTTCTTCCAGGCATTTACCAATTTTCCCCAAAGTGTTATTATGTCCTCTAGTGGGTTACAAAGCTTAGTTAAGAAGGTGATCATTTCAATGGCATCTCTATTTTCATCATCATCTAGCAATGATGTATTGATTTTAAAGGGCTTACTTATCTTTTCATCTTCTCCATCGACTACACTTCTTTCAAATCTGATACATGTTTGAATGATCAGATATCAAAACCAAGCATACCACAACTAGGACATGACTACCTTATGATAAAAATGAGAATTTAGATGCATCCCCATAGCATCTATTGAGTCTATAATAGACTCTCTATTTACCTTTCTGGTTATTACACCATGTGAACCAAATATCATCAAATTGTCCATGCATTTGCTCCATGGGATCGATAAGGTTGAATTTCCTTTTGAACTTATGCCAGAAGAACAACTCATTACATTTCCATCCTTGTGGCACAACTCCCATATTGTCCTCCTTGTGTTCCACCATGTTAAAGTCCACTACAAAAACCCAAGGCTGCTTAGGTAGATTCATAGAACACCATTCCCAAAGATTTTCCCTCTCTCTGTAGCAATTAGCTGCATATATGTTACAAATCCCAAACAATTCTGCACCACATTTGATGGTCACCCAGATGACCCTCTGGAAAGGAGAGCATCCATGGTTTTCTATATGATCTTCCCATTTAGGTTTGATGAGGATAGCCACACCTCCTTTGCCTCTCTCATGGTTAGAATGAAAACCATTTGCTTTATCCCACATAAATTTGAGAATGTGCCAAGTATAAGAAAATGTGCCATGTATACCACATTGAAGGTATATTTTCCTTATGGGCCAATCCCACATCTCCATGATGATAGAACTTGCTTCTTCACTATCCGATGCTGAATTTGAAGATGTGAAATCATGCACCTCTACAAAGAAAATGTGGGACAAACTCAAGCTAGTACATGGAGGTGACACCAATGTGTTGGGAGCTAAATCTGAAAGCCTAAGAGGGAATTTTTATGACCTAAAAATGAAATAAGGAGAGAACATCACTCAGTATAGTGATAGAATCAAAGAAGTTGTTACTGCTATCCATGGAGTAGGAGGAGTACTTGAGGAAGAAACAATGGTAAGTAAAATTCTGAGAATGTTACTGCCTATTTATGCTATTAGAGTATCTGCAATTCAAGAAATGAGAGCAGTATCTAGTAACAATGTTACTCTTGATAGTTTTATTGGTAGACTTATTTAATTTGAGACGAACAAATATGACAATAGTGTCTTACCAACTATTGAGTCTGCATTCAAATCTTCTTTGAAAATAAACAAATCTAGTCGCAAACACACTGTGAGAAATGATAGTGATAGTGATAATGATGAACAAGAACTTGATGAACTTGAAGCACTAATGACTATAAGATTACATAGAGGTAAATGAAGATATAAAGGTAAATTATCATTGGTCTATTTTAATTGCAAAGAAATTGGACATTTTGCTGCTAGATGCCCTAACAAGAGAAAGGATGAAAGAAACAAAGACAAATCTTATGAAAAGAAGTATGACAGAAGTGATGACTGAGACTACATAAGAAAATGACACTTTGATAGAAGAGATAACCAATATTACAAGGACAAAGTCAAGAAGGCTTGTTACATGGTTGAGAACAAAGCTGAGAATTTCACTACTGATTCTGATGAAGATGTTGAGGTAGTATTTGTTTCTATGAAGGATGATTCAGACGAAGAAGAAAGGTATGATGAAACTTCACTCATATCTAAAGTTATCAAAAATGATGTCTGAATTATTGATAGTGGATGTACTCATCACATGACTGGAGATAAAGAAAAGTTTGAAACTTTTGAATATTATAATGGTGGATAAGTTAGGATGGGTAATGACTCACCTTGCCCAGTTGAAGGAAAATGAACCATCATGTTGAATAATCTGATCAGATGTGAAAATGTATATTGGGTGAAAGGACTTAACTATGATCTATTGAGTGTTTCACAGCTTAACAACATAGGACACAGAGTTGCATTTGAGAACAAAAAGGCAATGATCTATAATGAAAAAGGAAAGTTGATCGGTATTGGTGAACAAACAAAAGGTAATCTATTCTATCTTGATGATATTGAGACCACTTATTTATTGGCTAGAAATGAAGATGTTTTTTTGTGGCATAAAAGGTTATGTCATGTGAATTTCAACAACATGGTTAAGATAAGTAAGAAAAGAAAAGTAAGAGGCTTACCGAGTATGTCAAAGCCCGATCATGTTATGTGAAAGAATTGTTAAAAAGGAAAAATGAAAAAGTATACTTTCAAGAGAAAAACCTACACATCTAATGCTATTCTAGAGTTATTCCATGTTGAATTATGTGGACCAATGAGAACAAAGAACTATTATGGTGATAGATACTTTATTCTATTTGTTGATGACTATTTTAGGATGATGACTGTCACGTTCTTAAAAGAGAAATCTAAAGCATTTAGGATGTGCAAATGGTATAAAGGTAAATTTGAAAGACAAAGTGGAAAAGAACTAAAATTTTTAAGATCAGATAGAGGAGGAGAATTTATATCTGATGAATTCACTAACTTTTGTAATGAGCATGGGATTACAAGATAGGTTTCTGCACCGAGAACACCACAACATAATGAGATTATTGAAAGGAGGAATAGATCAATTGTTGATTGTGTCAGAACACTGATGATTGAAAAAGACATCACATAAACATTATGGAGAGAAGCTGTAAGTACTTTTGTCTATACACTAAACCAAGTTCAATTGAAGAAAGACACCTGATGAGCCTGTTTTACTGTCTCTATTATATTAGTCCTTGCACTCTTTTTTCAAGTATTATTAGAACAATTGTGAACTTTAAGTCAGTTGAACTTTTGTTAAGTACAAAAAAGAACCATTAAGCCATGGGTGGAATAGATATGTCATATTACGCCAATATTATATATATGTTGTAGTATTTCATGTAATAATCTGAATGTGTGTTCTAACATCTGGATTAATTTGATAAGTTGCTTGCATGAATATCTTTTGCATATTAACTAATCTTGCCAAGAAGTAGGAGTCACTGGGAGTGGTCGACAGCATTGAAGGAGGACATAAAGACCAGCTTCGTGTGGATAAGCCATCATGGCAACAGAAGACACGACTACCACAAATTAGGAGCCACTGTTTCAGAGATGCATAAATATAACTCTGTTATATTCCCTCTGTATTACTAGAATGTTGACTTGATCACCCAAAATTCATTGTGCACGTCATGGGCCGTTGTGATTCCTATTCTCTTTCTTTGGGGCGGTTTTAGTTAGTTAGTTCCTTTTCTATTTTGGAATAAAGAAGTCAATCCTCTATTTATAGGGAGGAGACTATTTGTTTGTAAGTTTGGATTTTTGAAAGGAGAACAATGCTTTGATATATCTTTTTTAACAAGTTCATTTTCAGCTTCATGTCTTATTTTTCATGTAACTAGTTTTGAAAGATAATGAAGTAACTTTTGGTTCATATTCTGTGTTCATAGATTAGCAGAAGCCAACCAAGGGGGCCCACTTGGTAGGTGGATTAGAGTAGAAGTAGAATATATTTACTTCCTACATTTCTAGTATTCTAGATATAAGATTACAATTTCTTCCTGCAACATTGTACTTTGTGAATGTTCCAGCAACACCTACAAGGATAGCTTTAGCGAATGCTCTATGAAAGAATATATTTCAGTAGAAGTTTGCAAGTTGTAGCATTCATTTTAGTAAGGTCTAAGTGTGTTTCCCTTCCTACAACCCTAGTATAGATTCCTTTCATGTATTTTACTTTCCTGCAGCATAGGTAGATTGGCTCCTTAAGGAACTTAGTGCACATACTGTGCTGTACCATTTCAAGTATACATCCCTGGGTTGACAAACTAAATGCACCTCATGGTGGGAGAAGTGATCCTTAGATTGAATACATTATTCCTAAGAGAGGCTTTAGGCATGATTACTAAGCACCTATTGTGAGGTGATTCATTTTTGGCGCCATTGCCGAGGATGGTGTCAAGATAAAAAACCTTTTGAGTCTTTTAGTTAGTTTAATCGTTTGTGGTCCTAAATTTGCTTCACCAGTGTGAAGAATTCATTTGCATGCATCGAAGGGGAAGAAGAAGAGATGAATATGGTAGATTTCTTCTAGGAGAACCTGCGAATTTGAATGAGCAAGCTGAAGAAGTTAAGTTGCCTTTTGTTGATGCAAGTCCCGAGTTTCCTACAACATCTACCGTTGGAGAAGGATCTTTTGATATAAGTGGTTTCCGACCTTTTGCTAAAATCTTGGCCAACTTTCTTGATAATTCTGACCCAACTACACCTGTTAATAACAATCTTGTGGCTAATATTCCTTTCCAATAGCAAGTACCACCCCTGATACCTCCAGTAATGGCACACCCTACTTTCCCATTTCCTCTGCCAAGCTTTATAAACAATGCAAACCTCAAGAATATACCCTCAGCTACACTTCCAAAATTTTATGGGCTGATAACCAAATATCTTGACATCTTTTTGTTCGAGTTTGACATCCTTTGTTGTAGCTTTGACTATAACACTGATGCCCACAAACTCAAGTTGTTTCCAGAAACACTGAAAGAGTCAGCCTTACGGTGGTTCATGGGATTAGGAGCAAATGCAGCAGGCACATGGGATGAGATGTAGACCCTGTTTCTAGAGAAATACAAATAATATTGCAAGGGGAGATGAAATTTTTACAATGTCATAGAAGGAGGATGAAAATTTGGAGGACTATGTTTCACATTTTTTATACACCATGCAGAAGAATCCCCAACATGTTCTGGCGGAGGATTCTCAGAAACTAGTCTTCTTGAGAGGAGTGAACGACAGCTGTCTAGAAGCATTGGACCTCATGGATGGTGGGGACATATCCCAATCCTCTTGGGATGATCTCAAGAAAATCTGTCTCAACCACTCCAGATCAACTGGGAAGAAAAGCAGAGGATATCGGTCTACAATAATTAAAGGGAGCAGTTCAGGTGTTTCTAAGTTGGAGATATCTAACTTGCTAGCAGATTCCAAGTAAGACATCATTAATGATGTTACTACACATCTTGACACCATGATTTCCAAGAAGAAACATGCAGACGCTGAATTGCAGTTGGCTGAATATTGCCCTCATTGCCGGAGACAAAAGAAATACTACGAGTGCAAGCTGGTGGCAAACCTAGAAAATCAACATTTGCCTACTGAGTACATGAAGATAGAAGGAGATAATGAGCAAGTGTTCTTCATTGATCAACGTCGCCCATGGACACCACGACAAGGTATGCCTTAGGACCGATTACAATTTTCAAATCCTTACAATAGTCAATGGCAAAACCAAAGTTACCTAAATATTCCTGAGTACTCTTAGCCACCCTGGAATAACTAGTGGCCTAACTAGAAAAATAACCAGTGGCCTAACCAGCAAAACCAATGGAAACCACTTCAAGAGAATTGGTAGAAAAATAATCAATGGAGGGGACCTCCATAGTGGCCTAACCAAAATCTTGCTTTTCCACAATTACCGCCACCAGTGCCACCTCCTATAATAATGCTACCTCCTGCAGCCACTAGCCCCAATCCAAAGAAAACACAATTTCTTGCTCAGCTACAACCAAATCCAAATAACAAGCAACAACAACAACCAATGTATACTACTGATAAACAACAGTATCCTGCTTACGCTCTAGAGATATTTGACATACATATGAGGTCAGGTACTACTCTGCCTACACCCAAACAACCTATTATCACAGAAGTTGTAGACACTCCTGCAGCATCAACACCTCTTCCAGAGGCTATATTGCAAAATACCACCCAATCAACTCAAAAATCTAGCAAAACTGATGATGAAACCTCAGTTGAGCCTCCTTTTCCACAAAGGCTCACAATAGAAAAACCTATATCCCAAGAGGAAATGCCTTTTGATATTCTTGAGAAACTAAAAAATATGCACATCCAAATAACTCTGTTTCAAGCTATCAAAGATGTTCCTATCTATGGGAAAGCAATTAAGGATGCATGCCTCAAAAATCCTGGGAGGAAGAAGAAAGACCCTCAAACAGTTCATGTCATAGGACAACTTGCGAATATCATGTTGGGAAATGTAGTTATACCCAAGTATTTAGACCTTGGAAGTCCAGTAGTTGACTTGATAATTAATGGACAATCTGTTAAAAATGCTTTAGTTGATTTTAGGGCAACAATTAATGTGATGACCAAAGATACAATGCACAGACTAAGTATAGAAGGCTTAAGAACAACACCAACAATATTACAACTTGCTGATAGTTCAATAGTCACTCCAGATGGTCTTGTAGAAGATGTGGTAGTTACCCTAGACTCATGGGAATACCCTACTGATTTTCTCATCTTATCACCAAAAGTAAACTTTGCTGGCTATCTAGTCATCCCGGGGAGACCTTGGTTAGCCACCACTGATGCAAAAATTAGTTGCAGATCAGGAAGTATGACAATTTCAAATGGTTAGGCAATAAAGAAAATAGCACTCTATCCTCCTGCCCAGCCTTAGCTAGATTTGAAGGATCCCATTTGGCCAGAACTAGGAGATGAGGAAGAAGAGGTCAATTTTGTTGCTCAGCTCATGATGATGCATAGACAGTCTTTTTTGAAAATGCAAGAGGAAGATGATGTAATACAAAGTACTCTTACCAATGAGTGTATAGCAACAAAAGATGTTTCTAAAAGTATTATTCTGCAGCTATGTTCCTATGAAGACTATATCTTTCCAGCAAGCCTTGAAATAATTAGCCAATTGTTACCATGTGAAATTGCTACAAACCTAGTACTTGAGATGTCAAGGGTAGAGCTAACAACTGATGTGGAAATTTCCCCTGGTCATAATCTCCATGTAAACAACAAGTTGCCACCTCAGCAAATGGAACAGTTAACTAAACTCTTTTGTAAGCATGAGAAAGCCTTTGCTTGGAATTATGGAGACATGCTAGGACTAAACCCCAAGCTTTGTACCCATAGGATCTACATTAATGATGGCAGCTTACTACTACGCCAACCTTAAAGAAGGATAAATCTAGCATTGAGAGAGATAGTCAAAAGTGAATTACAAAAATTACTAGATGTTGGTTTTATCTATCCAATCTTTGATAGCAAGTGGGTATCACCGTTAGTCATTGTACCTAAGAAAGGGGGGAAATGGCGAATATGTGTGGATTACAGAGAGTTGAATAATGCCACAAAGAAGGATCATTTTCTTTTACCCTTTATTTGTCAAGTCCTAGACACTCTGACCGGTAAGAAATATTTCTCCTTTCTGGATGGATACAGTGGTTACAACCAGATCAAAATTACTCCAGAAGATCAGGAGTAGATTACATTCACATGCCCCTAGGGTACATATGCCTATTTTGTATTACCATTTGGCCTATGTAATGCACCACCTACCTTCCAGAGAGTTGTAATCATAATTTTTGCTAATATATCACATGATTGTATGAAGATATATATGGACGACTTTACTACATTTGGAGTCACCTTTGAGGAAGCCATGAAGAATTTGGAAAGAGTGCTAATCAGATGTCAGGAACATAATTTGTCTCTCAATAGTGAAAAATATTTCATGATGATGCAAGAAGGTATAGTGCTGGGACATTTTATATCTGAAGCTAGAATCCAGGTAGATCCTACGAAAATAGAGGTAATTCTAATATTGCCTATTCCTATAAAGCAGAAAGATGTTAGGTCTTTCTTAGGACATGTTGGCTACTATAGAAGGTTTATCCAAAATTTCAATCAAATAGCTATTCCTCTGTATACTTTTCTTACTAAAGAGGCTGAATTTAACTGGACAAAAGAATGTGATGAATCCTTCCTACAGCTTAAGAAACTGTTAACCACTACACCCATACTTAGGGGTCCTGATTGGACTTTTCCATTTCACATTCACACATATGCTTCAGACTACGCAATAGGTGTTGTCCTAGGACAAAAGTCTAGTAACCTGGAAAATGCAATTTACTACATTAGCAAAAGCCTCCATGGACCAGAGTTAAACTACATAATGACAGAAAGAATTACTAGCAGTAGTATATTCCTTGAAAAAATTATGTCATTACATAACTGGCTATCCTATTTTTGTTCATACTGACCATGCAACAATAAAATATTTCATGAACAAACCTGCTATCACAAGAAGGTTAGCAAGATGGCTTCTTCTTTTGCAGGAATTTGACATTACTATAGTTGACAAGCCTGGCAAGGCAAATGTAGTAGCTGATTATCTGTCAAGGATCCACCATACAGAACAAGATACTACTTTGATAGATGATGCATTTCAAGATGAGCATTTGTTTCATATTGCTGTCCAAAGTCCGTGGTATGCTAACACAGCTAATTACCTTGCAGCTAACAAAGTTCCAACACATTTTTCTTACAAAGAAAGAAGACTACTGGTTGAAAAAAGTTTTAATTTCTCTTGGATTGATAACATGCTATTTTATACTGGACTTGATCAAATAATGCACAGATGTGTGAGAAAAGATGAGACATATGACATTCTCCATGCCTGTCATAATGAACCATGTGGGGGACACTTTGCAGCAAAAAGAACAGCCCAAAAGATTTTAAAAACTAGATATTATTGGCCTACACTTCACAGGGATGCAACCAGCTATACAAGAAAGTGTAAAAAATGTCAAAGAATGGGCAGACCGACTAAGTCTGATGAAATGCCATTAAATCCACAAGTGGTGGTCACTCCATTTGACAAATGGGGTATGACTTCATTGGTCCAATAGACCCTCCATCCAATGGGAATTCTTACATCCTGGTGTGCACCGATTATTTGACCAAATGGGTCAAAGTAAAAGCTATGAAACATGCCCAAGACCATAAAGTTGCAGAATTTTTGTATGATGAGATTTTCACAAGATATGGAGTACCGAGAGAGCTTGTAACTGACCAAGGTGCCCAATTCACTTCCAAGTTAATAATAGAGGTCATGAAAGAATACAATATCAGACGTAGGAAGTCCAACCCTTATCACCCTCAAGCCAATGGATAGGCTGAAGTTACAAATCGGGAGATAGAAGCCATCTTAACAAAGATAGTTCATCTGCATCATCGGGACTGGAGCAGCCAATTATCAAAATCCATCTGGGTGTATAGAACAACTTGGAAGACCACTACAGGATTCACTCCATTTAAACTATTATATGGAAAAACAACTATGCTACCAGTTGAATTTGAACACAAAACATCGAGGACAACATTGCAGTTAAATATCGCACTTCCTACAGCACACAAGGAACGATTACTGCATCTCAATTCCCTGGATGAAATGCATAAATCTACACTAGAGAGAATTGAACTAATTTAGAAACAAAGGAAGAAATGACATGACTTGAATATCAAGAGCAAATAATTTCAAGTTGGAGACTGGGCATTGCTGTATGATTCAAGATTCAAGGAAATACCAGGAAAGTTGCAGACAAGATTGTTGGGGCCATATGAAATAAGCCATGATTTCACCAATGGAGCTATCCAGTTGACCACAATTGATCTAGTACACTTCAAGCTTCTATTCAATGGACATCGGCTAAAGTTGTATCACCAACCTCAAACAAAAGAAGAATTCCTGCAACAATTCAAACAACAAAAATTAAATGAGAAACATGTAACACTTCCTGCAGTAGAGGGTGCGAACCTTCTTCCTGCAGCTCTTCAGTAAAATCCATCGAGCATGTCCATAATAAATTCTTTGTGTTCACATGAAGTACATTCTTCCATTCACTTTCTATTTCTTCTTTCCAACTCATCACATTTCTTTAATCTACCACCCACCCACCTTCTGCGTCATCATCATTTATTCTGTTACAAAGCTTTCAATAAGTAGGTGGGTACGCTGACGTAAGCCACTGCCACTTTTTTACCACTCTCACCATCTTTTCTGGCATATGCAAAGATGGAATGATAGGTACGCGCTTTTCAAATTTTTTTCCATTTTTAGCGCATAGATTTCGATAATTGTATCTAGCACTGCAATATATATATATCATTATGACATTACGCTAGTTCCATCCCTCGTGCCACGCCTGCCAAGTGTGGACACTTGTCAATGTTAAGTAGGGGGAGGGAAGTGTATTAATTCCAAACTGTCATTTCTATTTATGCCTGAAATATTTTATGTCACTTCAAATCTATACTTAGCCTTGCCTCATTAAAGTTCTAAGTGTTATATCGCATAAATGTTGTACTTTTATTCCTGAATCCTCCATGATTATTAGACTTGATGTGACTTATAATTAAGTTAAGTGATAACCCACAATAAAGATTATAATCTCTCCTAATTTAATTCATCACCATTGTTCATGTCAAGACAAATAGAGAAATTCAGGAGAAAGCTCATAGTCCTTGTAGTCTAGAATTCAAATAAGGAATAAGGCATCTACCTACTGCTGAGAAGGAAAATCAAAATTAGCAGGCATAGATGGGAGGCCAGCTGCAAAGACATGAGCCGATTGTGCATGGTGTGTTACTCTCAGATGTTGAGGCGGTAAGAAGATTCAATGCATGCGGCTAGTTGGGGTATTTCCTAAGGTTAATAGAATTTGATGAGGACTCAGCAATAGAATTTGTGAGTACATTTGAAGAAGGTTAGGCAACTATGTGGGGATTAACAGTGGTCGTGACAGAGGAGAAGATTGCAAAATTTACTGGATTACCAATGGTTGGAGAACATTACCCTAATGTTCATGATGCTAGATCAGCAAGGGCTCAGTTCACCCTACCGAGTGATCCTCCTTTGGAGATTACCAAACAAGGTTGCAAGAGAATGTCTATCCCTCCATCGTATAACAAGTTGGCTACACATATCGACAGGTATTTCACATGTGAAGGGATATTTTCCAATTTACACACACATCATTTCAAATTACTGAGTTATGTGAGGCATAATCTAGTAGTAAATGTTCCAATTTTTTTATATAACATGCTATTCATTAGTGTTGAAGAGACCCAAAAAGGGAATGCAAATTCTGTTACCCACCATGCCCTAATTAAACTGTTAATAGAAAGATCTCTTAGGGATGCCTCTCCCATGGCATGGTTGGAGTTTGTCTAGTGAAAAACCCTACATCCACAGGTTAACCCTAATGAGCAAATTGGGCATGATAATGTAATACCAACTGACCCAGCCATTGAAAAAGATACCCAAGGGGAAGAAACCATAAATCTTCAAGGAAATGTGCCCTTACCTGCTCATGAGAGAAATGTATCTACCTCTTCCTGAGCCAAAGGAAAATGAAAATTAGAGGAAGAACCTTGAGTTCCTACAGCCAAACCACAAATCCCTACTTCTTCGAAAGGGAAGAAAAGGAAGCCAGTTCCTGCAGTAGCTACTCCTGTAGTAGAGAAGCCGAAGAAGACTACTAAAGAAAAGGCTGTAGAAATTACAGAAATCCCTGTGTAAAGGAGTCCTAGAATGAGGATAGCTCCCTAGGGCATCTTCCATAAGCCAACCCGCTTCTCCTATGCAATCTGATGAACAACCCAATGTGCAAATAATTCCAGATGATTCCCCAAATCAATCTACAGTTCCAGACTTTCCTCCGCACTTCACAAAAACTTATGGAGCTGAACCTGGTGATTTTCAAAATAGTTCCTAGGAAATCCATCAGGATATTCCAATCATTAACGAGGAGAATGCCTCAGTAATCCATCAGTCAGCCTAAGCAAAAAATTCCTTAGTGCCCTACAACAAAACTTGGTTAGTAAGTTTCCTAGAGCAGTCTTGGAAGGAACAGAGGAGGCAAAGAAATCAGACAGAAGATAGTGGCCCAATCACATTGCAAATGCTTCTCTTTGGATTGCATAATAAATATGTGTTAAAAACAACTCTATGGAGAGAAGAAAAAAAGAAACTAAAGAAGGTCATAACAGAGAAAGAGGAAGAAATTACAGAATTGAAAGAACAACTAGCAAAAAAAAAATAGAAAATGGATCATGCCCTTAAATTGGCTAATCAGATCATTGCGTATAGGCCACCTCCCAGGGGCTATACCATGTGTTTGAAGGAACAATTCCTCTTGTTCCAGCTAATGATGATGATCAAAGATATTGATTCTGAGTTCAAGTCAACCCAAGAGTTTTATGGTCTTTATCAGACTCTTCCCTCATGGCAACAAAATCTCCTATGTGAACTATACACGCATAACTTCATTATCCCAGTTGAGACTGAGTTGAATCCTCTACTCTATATAGGAGATATCCACCTAAGGACATTGATGTCCTAGATGCACAATGAAGCCAATTATGATAGATAGTTAGAAAATTATAGGGAACAAGAGAAAATAGAGCCATTACCATTAAGAGAAAAGAGCAGCAAGCCAACTACACTCTTCAGAGATTGGCTCAATTTGACTTATGGCAAAATTAAAGAAGAAACAAGGGACAAAATTTTTGGGATTAGAACAGAGGTTTATGCATGTTGGTAAATAAATTGTTCATTTGAATGTAACTCTAAAATACCCAAAACTGTTTAAGAACAATCGAATACAACAGTTGGGAAATAGTTACTTGAAAACCTATTTTCCCTCTGAATTGGAAGGTACAGCTCCCTTATATGAATAATATTCAATGATTTTTAATCTTTCCTGATCTAACAGGGGTATTATCTTAACCCGAGAGCAGGAGAGGTAAACCAAGCTAAATCTAGATAGAAAATAGCTCAGGCAAAGTAAATACAATTCTAAATCTAGCCAATTCTAAGACTTTATCAATCAGATTAATTCCCAAAATTGGTAATGCATGGACAATTACTAAAAATGCAGATGCAAGACTAAAAGTTAACAATGCAATGATATTGAGTCAATCTATATCGTAAGAACATTCCCAAAACTTAGAGTAGAAACTGATTTCCCCCTTAATTAGCCGTATCACATCATAATACAGAATTCTGGTTCAAATACAAATTACGAATCTAACTCAAAAGAGACATTCAAATTCAACAAAAAGATAAATGAAATGCAATGGAACAGTTAAAGAAATGGCATTCAGACATACACAATTGAATCAGCAACAATGATATTCTTCACACCAAAATTTAGCCGACCTTTGTATTGATTTTGGGAAAAATACATATAGAGTTCCAGATTGGACCGTTACAAAAAGGGGTAACCAAAATGATTCAACTTCCCCAACCAGAAATGGTAACCGAAGGTTTATCTATTACAAAAATTTAACAAAAATAGCACAAGGGGAGAATATATTTATTATTCAGTTTCCTTCCCCTTATCTAATTTGGCCCTATAGGTGATCACAACAGTGATGACTTGGATGAGCTCTTCATGTCTGTTGACGTGGACATTGGTGTAATGGATGAGTCATCTGGAATGTTCTTTGGCTAGAGTCTTGATTGCTTTAGTTTGGTCTTTCAGTTCCTCCATAGCCCTAAAGATGCATCCACTCAATTGCTGGAGTTCTAGCACCTTGTCTAAATGAGTCGAAGACTGCTCTGCTAACTTGTGCAGATAATCTGTGAATGACTTCTGCATGTTGGCCACTCTAACTATCACTTTGCCTTCACCATTGGTTTGTAATTCCACATGAATTCCTAAGAGGAGTTTATAGTCTTTACTTTGCTCCTCTTGCACTTTAACATCTATTTGTTGTAGTCCAGTCTCAGCCTGAATGATCATCTCAATTTTAAACTCCAGACTTTGGAGCCATTCGATCAAGGGCTCATCACCCTTCTATAGGATCTTAGCTTTCAAGGCCTCCTTAGTCTTCATCTTCACTGCCACAGGCAACATGACTATGCATTCTTGGCATCTTACTCTTTCTGCAGTGAGTGTCTGTAAATTCTTCTCAATGTTGCTCTTCTTTGTTTCTAGCCTTAGAACAGCATTACCTAACTGCTCAATGATCGCTAGGCCTTCTGACTCAAGCCTCTTGATCCACCTCTTACCAATTTGCCCATAATGTCGATCTTCTTGCAACTTAGCCAGAATGTCTTGGTTCTCAACAGTGCTAGGATCGAAAGAAGTTTGGGTACTAGGAGTGCTCGCAATAGGAGTTAGGAGCTGCCTGATGAAGTCAGTTAGCTGGGCCACTTCTGCCTTAAGCTAAATTTTGGAAGTCTCAAGATCTTCTAGCTCTTCCTCTATCACTACATTAGTGGACTTCCACCAATCCACCTTGGTATCATGTTGAGCCAATCCCATATCAAATGACTGCAACTGAAAGTCAGAAGCCGTCAGATCTTCGAGTCTGCCTTCTTTAGTGGGCTTGGCTACTTCCATGGTGAAGTGCCCTGTCTCAGGATCACGACCCAGAGTAGACATTGTCTTTACACTCTTCTGCTTGCTTGTAGTAGCCTTGGGCTAAAAAGACTGTGATAGAGTGTCTTGGCTGGGAATTGCTTCACCCACTCTCTTCCTCTTGCGCTCTAAAGTGTTTGCTATCCATGACTCTGCATTGGTGACCTTGTTGGCAGAGACCAACTCTTTGATGAACAACTTCCTTATGAGTGGGGGAGTAGTTTTAGGGCGGGAAGTGAATGGATTCACTGAAGTAGGTGAGGAGGAGATTAGTTTTACACTTTGAGCAACCTCCTGTTGTTCTCCACCTCTCTTATCTGATTCTGTAGAGGTACTAGGGCTATCCTCTCCAACTTCAACTATAACAGGGGATACCCTCTTTGGAGTTTCTTGGGTCAAAGTCCCAGCCAAAGTATCTACAACAATAAAATTAATTGGCAGTTTGGACTCTATAGCTTTAAAAATCTCAAATGCTGACTTAATTTGGTCCGTCGGGACTGCTTCTTCTGTAACTCCGATGTCTAGAAGAGGACCCTCTCCACAGGTCTTCTCTAAGAGAGAAGCTTTCTTAGGAGGCTCATCACCTCCTCCCGATGGTTGAATTGATCCCTTTGCAATGGTAGAGATTATTGCTGAGGAAGTGGTTGCAACGCCTATAGTTGCCTTCGCCGAGTTCGCTGAGTGGAAGGCTTCCTTTCTGACCTCTTCCTTCGGCCTACAGTCCACTCAACTCATTGAACTATTCTTTTGTAAATGCCCCCTATCAGAGCTTGCAAGTCACTTACTACCTGGTCTAGCATAGGCTCTGAGTTGATAGGGGTGGACTTTATCTTCTCCAAGTATGTGTCATCATACAGATGATTGCCATCATCTTCTAGCCCTTCTACTGAAATGTTAACATTGAACTTTTTGATCTGTTCAATGGTTAACCGGGCATAGAATCTTTCCCTGCTCTCCAAGTCATCTTTGCAATTAGCCTGATAGTCCTTAATATCAGGTACATGGTGAATGGCCCAACTCATCTGTAAGACATCTCTGGCATAATTAACCGGATCATACTGCGGCCTCAGAACATCATATGTTTCCAGAGAGAACTTGTTCGAGAATTTTTTAAGAACATTCTTTGCCTTTGACCGGGACGCACAACTATAAGCTCTGATGGTCATTGGGAACTTGTATCCTTTCTTCTTTGCCTCTGAATAGATCAGGTTCACCTGGAGTGCTTGCCTCATTACTTCAATCAGCATGATCATGTCAGTAGGCTATCTGAGCAGCTTCAAAGGAAAGTCATCGAAACCTGCAAGACGAAGATATGAGAAATCTCCAAATTGAATGAAATAGCATCTGAATTGGCTTATAAAATCCATGGCTTCAGGAGAAAATCTCCTTTCCAGACAAACTTGTAGCTCCCTGCATGGTCTCATTGTAAAGGCATCATTAACTATGAGATAATCAACATAACTATTTTGTAGTTGCAAAGAAGGGAAAAACTCATAGCTTTTTACATCGTCTGGGAATTCCTCTAACCTAGGAAGCCCAGGTCAGATTTGAATCATAGCTAAAATATACAAGAGGATAGAAGACATGTAGAATTCATTCTAGAACTTGGCCCTATTGAGGGCGTCCGAGAGATTCTCACTCACCATCAGGGCCCAGTCAATGAAATGGTGCTGAGAACAAATTATCTGAACCAGGAAGAAATGTTGTTCAACAAAATTAAGAGCTTCACTCTCACCTCTAATCCTGTGAAGCAACACCAGGATGTCCACAATCTCTGGCTTTAGATTTGTGCCAAATAGTGTTTTGGGCAACTTGCCCTTGGCACTTTTGGGTTCTTTAAACCATGACTTCATAATCTCTCTTTTCCATATCGACCTCTTCACTGAATATTTGGAAATCACCCGGCTATAATTCATCTCAGAGTATTCCATCTGCTCTAGAATGCGGAGGGAATTCTGGATAGATTCTCTATCAATGGAGAGGAGCACCTTGTTGTTTGGTAGGATAATTTGCTTGGTGTTTGGGTTATATCGGGCTATACATTCCCGGACCAACTCAAGAGCTTGAACAGCTATAGGAAAACTGGAGGCTTCGACTAACCCACTCTCCTTAAGCTTCTCAGTGATAGGGTGTATCTGCTCTGCTCTTAATCTATTCTGAAAGTTCTGTATATCAAAGAACTTCAGCGAGGTATCTAAGATTTTGTGCCACTCGGAGGTAATGCCATTCATTCCGTCGAATCCCACAAATCTAGAAGCCATGTGAGTATGATTCACCTTGGAGATTCAAATTTCTCTTCAGAAAATAGAGAGAATGAGCAACTGGTCTTAGCTACTTTGAATTCAAACAATTTGGTGAACAATGGTGGTTCCAGTTTGAAATCTTCAACTGATTTTATACTTTTTGAATTCTTACCATTTAACAGCCGACTTCCCGCGCCACACAAATGAAAAGACCTTTACATTAATGAACAAGTCCGTTACAAAGTAAAACGGCCTTATTTGAATTAATTACTTTTCTTTACATGCCATTAGAAAACATTTTTTTTACTTTAGTAACCGTAATGGTAACTTTCTTGAAGAAGTGGAAAATTACTTTTCCGCTTCTCCTTTGGGTGAAAATATCCTTTTGGAGTGCTCTGTGTCTGAAAATCTGCCAAAGGAGAATTTTGGCCTATAGGGGTGCCAAAATGATATATATTGATTCGATAGGCTTCCTTATATGTCAGATCTCTTATGGGATAGATTATATTTCAAAAATTCTTCACCTTGATAGTTTGGCGGAAAATGCATCTCGTGAGTTAGAACCCGCCGGTAGGAGCAAAGGAGAAGCCATTTTCTGCTTTTTTGCCTATGGCAAATTCCATGAAATCTTCTTTGTTTTATCATTTCTTTTGTTTCCCATAGGTTTGATATGAGTGCTCAAAGCTTTCTTGTTCCTGATTTCCTCATTTTCCATCTTTATTTACCTCTGATATTCTTAAGTCTGTCAATTGAGGAAAGCGCACCCCATATGTGATTTTTCGCCATGGAGAAGCCAAAACTTGATTTCCCGCCAATGCTGCAACTTGAAGATATGAGGCAAAGTATTTCATCTGTATGTGATTTTGAAGTTAGAATATTTTAAAACATGACCTTTATCGGATTAGGGACTTAACCTACCTGATAAAATATGATTTTCAGACCCAGAATCCCCCGGGCTTAGGAAGGAGAAGTCAAGTTAGGGAAATCTGATAAAGGCCTTCTATCCTAAGGGGATTTCTAGACTTAGACTCCGGACTTGCATGAAACTTCCATGACTACTACTACACATAAAACATCCATTTTTGTCTTGAGGTATAAAGACCAAAAGTGGGGCAACAATGCAGAATATGATGGTTTATCTTACTTTGTCTTTCAGAGAGCCCTGGCCAGAGCCAAAAGTAGATGGGTTAGGTTATCTAAGATATTGAAGAGATTAGAACCACATAGTCCTATCAACGTCCAAGAAGCTATCCAAAGGGCACCAAAATACATACAGATGGGAAGGCAAACTAGACAGGAGCTCTAGTTTTCACTCACCATGCAGCCACCGATGCTCCTCTAGCCCCTGTATGACATCAACACTGACAGACTGGACCGACTTCAAGAAGATCATAGAGTGGGTGTCTAGGAGAGAACAAGGGTTTTCTATTACACCTTTAAAATTCAAAGGAGAGGAAGAATAGAGGTTGGAGATTTTAGGCCAATTACCAGAAGATATAATGCTTGAGGACAAGCATTCAGCTTGCCAAGGGGTAAATGATGAGCCTATTTTACTGTCTTTATTATATTAGTCCTTGCACTCTATTTTCAAGTATTATTAGAACAATTGTGAACTTCAAGTCAGTTGAACTTTTTTTAAGTACAGAAAAGAACCATTAGGCCATGGGTGGAATAGATATGTCATATTACGCCAATATTATATATATGTTGCAGTATTTCATATAATAATATGAATGTGTGTTCTAACATCTGGATTAATTTGATAAGCTGCTTGCATGAATATCTTTTTCATATTAACTAATATTGCCAGGAAGTAGGAGTCGCTGGGAGTGGTCGACAACATTGAAGGAGGACGTAAAGACCAGCTTCGTGCAGATAAGCCATCATGGCAACAGAAGACATGACTATCGCAAATTAGGAGCCACTGTTTCAGAGATGCATAAATATAGCTCTATTATATTCCCTCCATATTACCAGCATGTTGACTTGATCACCCAGACTTCATTGTGCACGTTATGGGCCGTTGCGCTTGCTGTTCTCTTTCTTTGGCGCAACTTTAATTAGTTAGTTCCTTTTCTATTTTGGAATAAAGAAGTCAATCCTCTATTTATAGGGAGGAGATTGTTTGTTTGTTAGTTCAGATTTTTGAAAGGAGAACAATGCTCTGATATATCTTGATCAGCAAGTTCATTTTTAGCTTCATGTCTTATTTTTCATGTAACCAGTTTTGAAAGATAATGAAGTAACTTTTAGTTCATATTCTGTGTTCATATCTCAGCAGAAGCCAACCAAGGGGGGCCACTTGGTAGGTGGATTAGAGTAGAAGTAGAATATATTTACTTCCTACATTTCTAGTATTCTAGATATAAGATTACAGTTTCTTCCTGCAGCATTGTACTTTGTGAATGTTCCTACAGCACCTGCAAGGATAGCTTTAGTGAATGCTCTAGGTTGAAAGAATAGATTTCAGTAGAGGTTTTCAATTTGTAGCATTCATTTTAGTAAGTACTAAGTGTGTTTCCCTTCCTGCAGCCCTAGCATAGATTCCTTTCATGTATTTTACTTTCCTGCAGCATAGGTAGATTGGCTCCTTAAGGAACTTAGTGCACATACTGTGCTGTACCATTTCAAGTATACATCCCTGGGTTGACAAACTAAATGCACCTTATGGTGGGAGAAGTGATCCTTAGATTGAATACATTATTTCTAAGAGAGGCTTTGGGCACGATTACTAAGCACCTATTGTAAGGCAGTTCAACACCAATAAGACACCTTATGAGCTATGGTATGGATACCCACCAAATGTGAGTTTCTTTATAATTTTTGGAAGTCAATGTTATATATTGAAAGATGATAGAAATAGGAAACTTGGCTCTAAAAATGATGAAGGAATATTTCTAGGATATTCTACTAAAACCAAAGCTTATAAACGTCTGAACAAATCTTCTAACAAAATCATTGAAAGTGCAAATGTTAAAGTGGATGAATTTGCTAAGAAAAGTGATGAGGAAAGCATAAAGGAACCAGAAGATTATAACAGATTTGTCTACATTGAATAACTTGACACCTTGCCTGAGCGACAGGATAATGCAACTGAGAAACAGGTTGCACACACCGAGAATCAAGAAAATGCTCACAATGCTGAACCGAGTGATAATGAAGATCACAATGATGATCAAAATAAAGATAAAAATAAAGAACAAAGATCTGAACCTGTACTTGATAAATATGTCAGAAGACACCATCCACAAGACCAGATCATTAGAGACAAAAGAGTTGTAATGAGAACAAAAAGTAAGTCACTTAACCCTAGATGTTTGATTTGTGATTTTGAGCCTAAATATGTTAATACTATACTTGAGAATCAAGAATGGGTTAGTGAAATGAATGAAGAGATTGAAAATTTTGAGAAGAAAAAAACATGGACAGTAGTACCAAGGCTGAGTGACAAAAATTTCATTGCTACCAAATGGATTTTCAGAAACAAACTAAATTAGAATGGAGAAGTCACAAGGAACAAAGAAAGACTAGTATGTAAAGGGTATGCTCAAGAAGAAGGTATTGACTATGGAGAAACCTTGCACCCATTGCTAGACTAGAAGGAGTAAGAATTCTACTTGCTTATGTTGCTTTTAAAGGATTCAAAGTATACCAAATGGATGTTAAATCTGCATTTCTAAATGGAATACTAGAAGAGGAGGTATACATTGAACAACTTGAAGGGTTTGTTGATCCTAACAAGAGGAACATGGTTTGTAGACCACACAAAGCCTTGTATGGATTGAAACAAGCACTGAGAGCATGGTATGAAAGAATTCACTCTTATCTCATAAGAATTGGATTTGTTAGAAAAAGTGACAATAGTAATCTATATTTGAAAGGAGAAACTGATAATAAAATTTTGATTGCTGAGATATTTGTTGATAATATCATATTTGGAGGTAATGATATGCTATGCAAGTCATTTGCTAATGAAATGAGCAAAGAATTTGAAATGTCAATGTCTGGAGAGATCAAATTTTTTCTTGGCCTACATATTCTACAACGGAATGAAGGCATCTACATCACACAATCCAAATACATCAAAGAAGTTTTGAAGATATTGAAGATGGAGGAATCCAAACCAGTTGGAATACCTATGGCAACCAAATGCAAATTGACAATGGAAGACAAGAAAACCGATGTAAATCAAACCTTGTACAGATCTATGATTGGAAAACTAATGTATGTTGTACACACTAGACCAGATATAGCACATGTAGTTGGTATAGTTGCAAGATTCTCTATTAATCCTAAGGAATCACACATCACTGTTGTTAAAAGAAATTTGAGATATCTGAAGAATACTGAAGACTATGGTTTATGGTATAATAAAGAAGGAAAATTTGAGCTACAAGTTTATACTGATGTTGATTGGGATGGAAACATAGATGATAGAAAGATCACAACAGGAGGACCATTCTTTATGGGTGACAAACTTGTCACTTGGATAAGTAAAAAGAAAGGATGCATATCTCAATCAACTGTAGAAGCGGAATATATGGTTGCTGCTGCAAATTGCTCTAACATTGCATGGATCAAGCAATTGTTGAAAGGTATGAATGAATAAATTCTTGACCCAGTAATTATCTATTGTGATAATACTAGTGCTATAAACATCTCAAAGAACCCTGTGATGCATGCTAAGACAAAACACATAGCTATTAAGTATCATCACTTGAGGGAACAAGTACAAGAGAAAGAGGTGATACTGGAATATGTATAATCCAAAGAACAACTAGTAGACATATTCACAAAATTGTTACCAAAGGATACTTTTGAGTACCTAAGAAATAGACTAGGGGTTCATCCCTTGTCTACTGTTCACTAAGCTGACTAAGAGGCTACATTAGCCTGATAGGCCATTTTAATGAAATGCTTTAGATACCTTAGAAGAACTTTTGCTAAGTCTTTTCCTATGTTTTCTTTTTGTTATCTCCAGACTTTATGCTCTAAAACTGTTATTATGTGGTAGTCAACCACTAAACCTATGCTGTGGACATATGCTACTTAAATACACTTTATCAGGATGAATATACTCTGTTTATTGCTATGGAATTATGATCATGTTTTATGAATGAATTGACTATTTAAGCAATAGATAATGCATGTACTTTGATTAATTACCATGAATGCTCTTATCCTAACGGTGTTAATGCAGTGCATCAAAGTAGCAATTGACATCTTGTTCAAGTGAGCATGTCTATGTGCTGGGCGCTTGAATCGGTCCTGTAGCAGACACATCTAGAAGAAACATCGGTGTAACAACGATGGAAGGTTACCAGGTGGAAATGGTTGAGCGAAGACTTGGAAAAGTGCAATAATTTCTTTGATAAGATCTAGGAGAGAGTGGGGAGTTAGATCTATTGTCTACGCAGTTCTTTCTTCTCTTCTGGACCGAGTCTATTTCCTGCTTTCTAGTTTCCTTTCTTGTTAGTTGTTTGTAATAAAAGCTCTGCCTTTTCTTAGGGCATATGGAGTTTAGCAGTTAGATGTTTTTCCTTTAAATAAAGCCCCATTCTTGTGTAAGAGGGAGGGCAATATTTCTTCATTAATATAGTTGCAATCTAGTTCAAATCTATTATTCAGAATTTTTGTACTTTGTTATTCAAGGTAATAAGCAAATGAAGTTTTGAGTTTAATTTTGTGCAATTGAGTGTTTTGGGTACTCACCCAAGGGGGCCCACTTGGTGAGGAATTCATAGTTAGATGCATTGTAGCTTAGTTTGTCCTTCTACATTTTTGTCACTTCTATTTCTATGCTGAACAACTCCTGTGGCCAAAGCAATAGGACAAGCTATCGCATCCTGCAGCCAAGCGACGGAGCAACTAAGGCATTATAGTTAGATTGTGCACTCTTCCAAGTCCGCTAGCGGAATTCTCTCCTATCATTTACTTTCAAACATTTCCATTTCTAGCAATAGATTAACTTCCTTCAAGTATTCATTTCATGCAGCAATAGTATAGTTTCCCTTCAAAAGCATTTACTTCTTGCAGCCATAGAATAGTTTCTTTCCAGCATTTGTTTCCTGTAGCAATTAGAATGATTAGTTGAAGAAGTACTTGGTGAATATATTTTTCTAGCCTATTTCAAGTATCACATCCCTGAGTTTGACATATTAAATGGGTTTCTTATAAGGAGGATGAAGTGCTTAGTTGGATGTCCAATCCTTGAGTTAAAGGATTATGCCTAGTTTCTGAGCCTTTATAAAGAGTGATCAACAACATGGCCACCCAAATGGACACCCTGCAAGCTAAAAAGAAACATGAGGAAGCTGAGGCCATGCTAGCAGAATTCTGCCCACATTTTAGACAGAAGAAGAGGGATTGCAGATGCAAACAAGTTGCTAACGTGGAGACCACACATATGCCAATTGATTACAAACCAATTGAACTTGAGGACGAGAAACTATTCTTCATTGCTCAGCAATGACCATGGATATAGAGATAAGGTATGCCTCAGGATCCTCTTTCATTTAGTGTTCCTTTTTATAATAATCAATGGCAACCCCCATGAATTATCAAAATCCTCCCTGGAATAATTCCCAGAATCAGTGGAAAAATTACCCCAATCCATAGTGGCCAAACCCTCAAGGAGGTTGGAAACAACCTCAAGGGGTGTGTCAACCACCACAGGGTAATTGGCAGTAAAACCCACAATGGAGAGGTGGCCAACAATGGCCAAATCAACAACAAGGACTTTTGCCACCACTTATGCAGCCTCCACAGCAACAAGCTCTCTTACCACCTCCTACAATCACTAATCTTCCTCCTAAGCCTATCCAGTTACCTACCTAGCCATAGCTGAACCCTAACAATCGACCTCCTCCACCACAAAAAAATGTGTATGCTCCAGACCAGTCGCAATATCCCACATAATACCCTACATATGCAATCAACATCGATGATATTCACCTAAGATCTAGTACCACTTTGCCTCCACCTGAGCCTCTTGTAATTACTGAAATGCCTTCTGAGGAGCCCAATCAACCTGAAAATCCAACCACTCTAGTAGCTCTTGCATCACCAACTAAGTCCAGTCAGACTAGAATTCCTCCTTTCCCCCAAAGATTGAAGCTGAGCATTACACAGACCACTAATGAGGGAGCTTTCAATATTCTTGACCAACTAAAGAATGTCAGTGTCCAAATTCCCTTGTTCCAAGCAATAAAAGATGTCCCCACATATGGAAAAGCCATTAAGGAGGTTTTCTTTAAAAAGCTTGGTCGTAAGAGGAAAGACCCCCAGACTATTCACGTCCTGGGAAAATTGGCAGACATCATGTTAGGAAAGTTTACCATCCCAAAATACTCCGACCCTGGTAGCCCTGTTGTCGAAGTCATTATTAATGGTACCACTATAAAAAATGCCTTGGTTGATCTTGGAGGCACCATTAATGTCATTACCAAGGAAATTATGCAATGCCTTGGTATCACCAACCTCTACAATACACCTACTGTCCTGCAGCTTGCTGACAGTTCAACTATCAAACCTGATGGAGTGGTGGAGGACATTGTGGTTGATCTAGAGTCTTGGTCCTACCCATTGGATTTTATGATCCTCTCTCCAAAAGCTACCCTAGGCAGCTATCCACTCATTCTGGGATGACCATGGCTAGCTACCCCTGATGCCTACATCGGTTGTCAGTTAGGGGATATGACCATTTTTGATGGCCAGAACACAAAAACTCTGGCCTTATATTCTCCTGCTCAACCGCAGATGGAATTAGCCTCCCCCGTATGGCCCGATATAGGAGAAGAAGCTGAAGTTATTAATTCAGTCTCCCAATTGATGATGTTAACAAGGGATCCCTTCTTGCTACTTCAGGAGGAAGATAAAGTAATCACCAACATCATGCATAACTAGTACGAATCAGAATTAGACCCTTTGGATAATTCCTTCCAAAACTACTCCCTGCAACTGTTGTACTCTGATTACCAAACATCTCTGCCTACGTCCAATCAGCTCTCTCACCAAATGCTTCCCTATGAGATCTAATTACCCTCATTAATTGATGCATCTATGGTGGAGCTCACCAAGCAATTGGAAGTCTCACTTGAGCGCTGCTTACACATTAATAGTTAACTTTCTCCTCAGTAGCAGGCATCGTTGACCAAAGTGCTAAAGACCCATGCTACAACTTTTGCCTGGGATTACGCTGATATGAAGGGCTTGGACCCAAAGTTATGCACTCATAGGATTTTCCTCAAAGAAGATAAGCCCCCAGTTAGGCAATTCCAAAGGCATGTCAACCCGGCCCTCTGTGAGATAGTCAAAATCAAACTCCAAAAGTTTCTCAAAGCTGGGTTCATATATCCCATATCTGACAGCCAGTAGGTTTCCCCACTAGTTATAGTTCCTAAGAAAGGTGGAAAATGGCAAGTGTGTGTAGATTACCAAGAGCTTAACAATGCCACCAAAAAGGACCATTTCCCTCTTCCATTCATTGACCAGGTTCTGGACTCTCTAGCAGGAAATATGAACTTTTCTTTCCTGGATGGGTATAGTGGTTACAACCAGATCTAGATTCTCCCAGAGGATCAGGAGAAGACCACATTCACTTGCCCATGGGGGAATTTTTCTTATTCAGCTCTGCCCTTTAGTCTCTACAATGCTCCAGCTACTTTCCAGCATGCAATTATCAGCATTTTTGCTGATATTTCCTATGACTATATGAAGATCTACATGGATGACTTTACTACTTATGGGGAGACTTATGAAGCAACATTGGAAAATCTAGAAAAGGTCCTCATCATATGCAAGGAACACAACCTATCTTTGAACAACGAGAAGTGTTTTATGATGATGCAGGAAGGAGTTGTCTTGGCCACTACATTTCTGCTCTTGGCATTCAGGTAGACTGGGCCAAAATTGAAGTCATTATGAATTTGCCTACCCCATCCAAACAAAAAGATGTCAGAAGATTTCTTGGCCACATAGGGTATTATTGAAGATTCATAAAAGACTTCAGTAAAATGGCCAATCCTATGTATTCACTCCTCACTAAAGATTCCGATTTCATCTGGACGTATGATTGCGATGATGCCTTCTGTAGCTAAAATCTATTCTAACACAGGCACCTATTTTGCGAGGTCTTGATTGGACCCATCCATTCCACATACATATAGATGCCTCTGATCTTGCCATTAGGGAAGTTCTTGGACAAAAGGAAGGTACATTGGAACACGCCATTTATTTCATTAGCAAAAATCTTCAAGGCACTGAGTTGAACTATACAGTTACCGAAAAGGAGTTATCAGTTGTTATTCATGCTCTGAACAAATTCTGCCATTATGTCACCGGTTATCAAATCTTTGTGCATACGGATCATGCGGCTATCAAATATCTGGCTAATAAACCTGTTGTCACAAGTAGGTTAGCAAGATGGTTGTTGCTGCTACATGAGTTTGACTTTACCATTATTGATAAGCCGGGTAAGGCCAATGTGGTGGCCAGTTTTCTCTCACGCCTTCAGAATACTAATGAACCCATGGCCATTAATGATAGTTTTCTAGATGACCACCTCTTCTCCATTGCCGCTCAAGCTCCCTAGTATGATGATATTGCTAACTACCTGGTTTCACAAAAGGTACCTCCATACTTCTCCCCAAAGGAAAAGCAGTTACTAATAGAGAAAACTTTCAACTTTTCTTAGATTGCTGATTGTTTGTTCTATACTGAGCCTAACCAAATATTATGAAGGTGTATTCACGAGGAAAAAATATATGACATCCTCTAGGATTTTCATGATGAGCCCTATGGAGGATATTTTTCTTCCAAAAGGACAGCCATGAAAATACTGAACACTAGTTACTATTGGCCATCCCTTTACAAGGATTCAACCAATTACGCCAGGAAGTGCGATTGATGCCAGAGGATGGGGTGACCTACCAAATCTGATGAAATGCCACTCTTCCCTTAGGTTGTCGTGACTCCATTTGATAAGTGGGGAATTGATTTTGTTGGTCCTATCACTCCTACATCTGATGACAATTCATATATACTCGTATGTTTAGATTATGTAGCCAAGTGGGTAGAGGTTAGAGCTATGAAGCATGCCCGAGACAATAGAGTTGCACATTTTTTGTATGAGGAGCTATTCACATGCTATGGTGTGCCCCGTGAGTTAGTCACAGATCAAGGAGCTCAATTCACATCTATATTGATTACTTCCCTAATGAACGAGTATAGTATCAGCCACCAAAAATCAAGCCCCTATCATCCATAGGCGAATGGTCAGGCAGAAGTCACTAATAGGGAAATCGAAGCTATTCTCACAAAGACAGTTCAGTTGCACAAAAAATATTGGAGCAACCACCTACAAGAAGCCATATGGGCCTACCACACTACATGGAAGACCATAATAGGGTTTACCCCTTTTGAGTTGGTATATGGAAAAGTAGCTATGACGCCAATTGAGTTTGAACATAAGACTTTATGAATGGCATTACAACTCAACATTGATCTCACTGAGGCGCAGCGCGATAGGATCCTACAGCTTAACCAACTAGATGAGATCAGAAAGGCCGCCCTATAGCACAGTGAGTTGGTTCAGACACAGCGAAAAAAGTGCCATGATTCTCATATCCTTTCCAAACAGTTTGCTCCTAGCAACTGGGCTCTTTTATACGACTCAAGATTCTACGAAAACCAAGGTAAGCTTACCACACATTAGCTTGGACCTTATGAGATTATTCATGTTTATTCTAATGGCATAGTTTAGTTATCCACCATCGATCTTGTGCATTTCAAGCTTCTGGTAAATGGTCATAGGCTTTGCCTATACCATAAACCACAGACAAAGGCCAATTTCTTGTGACAGTTTGAGATTTCTCCTACAGTCGCTAAACCTCCTGTAGCTAATGAACCTCATCCTCCCATTAAAGATCATTTTGTAGATAACGGACCTCCTACAACCAAAGAACCTCCTCCAGCTGATGACTCTCCTACAGCCAATTGGAGTAATTCTTTGCTTCGGTTGTCCCTTTAAAAATTTTCGCATGCAGTCATAATAAAATTCTCGTTTCCCACAAAAATATCTTTTCCATAATAAAACATCATGACCATCCATTTCCTTTTATTATCTTTTCTGCCACCACCACCTTCATGTCACCTCATTATTATGCCAACTCAAATTTTTTTTACTCTGCCTATGTCATCAAATCTTTCCGTATTTGGGCATTTAACAGATCATTTACCAAGGTATGCATTAATTTATTGCCTCAACATGTTTTTACTTCATTTACTATGATTATGACACCTTGTAATTAATTAGAGTGATTCATCCCCGATTTTGTCATACTTTTCCATGCAAGTGAGGACATTTGTTGCCTTTTTTGAAGGGGGCAATAAATAGGGTTTTGTGGGTCATAAATGCTAATCCTTGTCATTACTTATCATTACCACTTTTGCTACCCAAGTTGTACTGCACCGTCATATCAAATGTTATGATTTGACAACCCCTGCGTGTAAATTGTCAAAACTAGCCTTGTTCTTTTAAACTCAAAATTTCAGCTTAAACTTCACACCATTACCATTAATCCAAAATTTTCTGTTGCATCTTGTTCCCCTGGAAGCACCATAAAGTTTTCATTCCAATTCTGGGCACGACATAGAAATTTTCAGCGTAAACAAGCACAGTGGAGTAAGGAGATTTCTGGTTTTTCAGGCATTGTTGGAATTTCAAGAAGCAATATGGGTGGTTCCCATATACGACATGAACCATCAAACCACATGGTTTTTCTACAAGACTAGGATAGCATGCAAGTCTTTAACATAGTAGGGTGGCTCACCTATTTTGTGAGGGTAAATGGGTATGACGAGGATACAACACTAGAATTTTTAAGAACATACAAAAATGGAGTTGCATATGTTAAGGGGTTACGCATTAAAGCATCAGAAGCACAGATTGCCGAAGTCTAAAAACTTCCTTCTATAGGAGAAGCATTCCTGCATGGTCATGACGCATGAACAACCAGAGCAGAATTTGTATTACCAGTACACGCCCCCATGGAATACGGTAAGCAAGGAGTAAAGTGAACATCTCTTCCAGGGCTATATCCTTAGCTTGCAGTTCATGTCGTCAGTTACATCACCTGTGAAGGTCATTTTTCTTTATTGCATGCACTTTATATTGTTGAGTCATTTAAGGCATAATCGGTTAGTAAATGTTCCAAATTTCCTATACGCCCTTTTGAATTTGAGTGCTGAAGAGGTGCGGAAGGGGCGACAGAACACGGTAACCCACCATGGTATAATCAAATTGTTGGTGGAAAGGTCACTAAGGGCTATCTCTTCCATGACCTGGGATAGGTTTATTGGGGCACCTCATGTTGAATTACATGGAGAAGGGCCACGAGCCCAGAATCAAGGACAGGGGAATAACCCTAATGAGGAAGAAGAAATTGATGAATAAAATGAACCCTTGGAAGAACCTTCTCATTCAGAAGCTAATGAGGAGGATATTTCATTCGGTCATCCAAACCCTACCTCAGGGTGCAGAGAAGCCGAGGTTCCCACAAGCTCTCAGCGAAAAAATAAAAAGAGCAAAGGCAAGGTTAAAATGACTGAATATATGAGTCAGGATATTCCTATTTTCTCTATTTCTCTTGCAGCCGTACCTACCAAAAAGAAAAAACTTCCATAGAAGCAACCTGCAACCTCTTCTAATACCCCATTGGACAAAAGTGTTTGTTTGAACACCACACACTCAAACAACAGGGACTCTCCTGTCATGGTTGACAATTCTCAGACCTCTTTGGATGAACCTTTACAAGAACAACCACAAGCAGAAAAAACCATTGTAGAATGCCCAGGTATAATGGAACAGGATCCTGCAGCCGTTGGGGCGATGACAGAAGTTGGGTATGCAAAACCTGAAGTCACAGAGCTTAAAGGGGCCAAAAGAGAATCCTCTTCTCTACAAGAAGGAAATCATGGGGAAGGGCCCTTTGTTCCAAGAAATATTCCAATTCAGGAGGAAGGACCACAAGCACCTCAGGCAGTTCCACATCGACAACATCGGGAGGTAACTATTCATGCTCTCTCGGTTGATTATTTCAAAACAATGCAATATCAGAAATCAATGTGGGAATTAGAAACGACCAAACTAAGAAGGGAAATTGAAAAAAAATAATAAGAGATCAAATTTATACAGGATAAAATAAATCACATAACATATATAATTCTAGATTTGATGGAATGTCGACCACCACCTCAAGTTTGTGCCCTGTGCCTCAAAGAGCAGTTTTTTCTGTTCAAATTGACAAGAATCCTCTAGGATGTTAACACAGGCATAGAAACTCCACATGAATTTGTGGCTGCATTCAACACATCCCCTGATTATGTTCGAAATTTGTTATGTGAATTATACTTGCATAACTATGTTGTTCCTTCTGATACTGATTGGAATCCCCTTCTTTTTGTTGGTGATATACATTTGTCTGCCCTTGTTTCCTGGATTCAGAATGAAATAAATTACAGGGAGAAATTACACAAATATAAGATCTTGGAGAAATTTGTTTCACTGCCCTTGCATCCTGAAAGTTGGTCACCACGATGACTTTACTATGACTGGATACAAATTGTTTTTGGACTTCATGATTCTGCACCAAGGAAATGAATTCTGGAAATCCATGAGGCAGTCTTCTTAGCATTTGAAAGGTTGTCATTAACATAGGGGAATAGGGCATATGAGGGGTTAAAGAAGAGATGGGAAAGACTCCCTCTAGCTCTTAAGAAGCCTAAGCCGCACAATCTGATTAACCTGTGGGCCGCAATGCAGTGTGTTAGTTGGTACATATGCTAGGGAAGACAACCACATGCTGAGCGATGGTTACCACTCACCTTCCAACCTCCCTTGCTTTTATGGCCATTATATAGTTATGTGGATGAGGAAATTGATGAACCACAGGAACTAAGCAGACGAGTAAAAATGAAGCGCATGAATGGATTCTACTGCGCATAGGCACCTCCGTGATGAGGGAAACACAGGAAGGAGACCTCTAGGTTCTTTCCAAGATTTGGAATGTCTCAGTGCCTGAGGACAGGCACTAGTCTTCGAAGGGGGCCAAATGATAGGCCATTTTAATGGCATGCTTTAGATACCTTAGAAGAACTTTTGCTAAGTCTTTTCCTATGTTTTCTTTTTGTTATCTCCAGACTTTATGCTCTAAAACTGTTATTATGTGTAGTCAACCACTAAACCTATTCCATGGACATATGCTACTTAAATACACTTGTAACGTATGAAAATGTGTGTTACCAAAATGTAAGGTGTTTGAAAAGGGATAAGGTGGTTTGGTTGTTAATTATTATTTGATTTTCTTAGAGTATGTTGATTTCCTTAACCCTACCTTACATTTAATTGAATTGTATTGATTGTGTATTGAAATTGTGATTAAGGAGAAGATAAGATGCTCTTTTTCTATCCTCAAATGCACAAATGGAAGATCCAAGTTGATCAACCCAAAAGAAGGGCTAATGCACAAATGAATCAACTATTTGGAAAAGAGAACAAAGAAGGGGATCTTAAATTCTGTTAATTGATTAAATGAATATGTTTTATTATAGTAATTGAAAAGGATAGAAAGAAGAACCAACCTTACAAAGTTGTAGATCAAATAATGCTATTTTCTGAGGTCTGTAGATTGTTTTTGGAAAATCTGACATTTGATCCCGAACCAGAATGCAGAGACGAACAAAACCCAAAAATATTTTTCCATTCTGATGTTGTCTTATGAAAAAGGTCGACCTTGATCCACAAATGTCAACCCTGACCTAATAATGTTGACCTTGACCTGTACAGGTCTGACAGAAAATTTATTCGCGCCGTCTGAAAGAAAGCCAAAAAGGGTATCCAAATCTGGTCTCAAATCTGTAATTTTGAACCTGTACATATAAGAAAAAGAGGGTTGTTTGTTGTGGGGGGAGGGGTTTTCCTTGGTTAAACCCCGGTTTTGGAATTAAACTCAAATATATGTAATTGAAATTGCAGAAATAGACAAAGTAAATGCATAAATTCACGTTGCTTGAAAAAGTCCTTGTGGAGGATTCGAATCCTTGGATCCACAAGTATGCTTCAAAATGTGGAATGTAGAAAGGTAGTATGTCTTCAATCTCTTTCTTGTAGATCTCCAACACCAAGTCTTAAATGGGTTATTGAATTTGGAATAGGCTTGGAAGAAGGTGGATGGAGAGATCACCAAAAGGGCACTATGTAGCTTGAATCCTTCAATGGCCTCCAATGGATCTCCTTCATGAAAATGGATGCTTGAGAATGGATGAA
>MU216903.1:217554-229862 GCA_018584345.1 Thuja plicata | reverse complement strand
GGAGTGTAAGTAGGAATACTAGGTAGAGGAATAGAAGAAGGTCCTACACTAGTAAAAATAGGTGTGAATCCTAACTCTTGAGCCTCTTGAGCTAAAGGTTTAACATTCAAATTCACAAGATGAGTAACACTACACAAGAAATTAATACCTTGATCATTATCACGAAGAACTTTCTTAAGAGCCTCTATAGCTTGGATAGAATCTTGATTATGATTTTCTTGGATAAGCCAATTTCCCATTTTATCAAGTTCAGTTGAAAGGTTTTGCACTTGTTCTGGAGGAACTCTTAAAACGTCATCTTCATCATAAGATGAGTGATAAGAGTTATGCTCCATGGAAGGATTCGAATCATGAGTTATCAAATTATCATCCGGGATCCTAAGGAAAGGAGAGGAAGACTTGGGATCAAAGGAACCCATAAGTCTACAGCTTCTTCTAACCGGGATACTATAAGTAGGACTAGATGTGGTAAAGCTCATACACCAATACAATGAAAATGAACTAACACAAAATTTTGATCAATTGAATTAAATGCAATTTGAAAGAACATGCAAGATCTAGCATAAACAATGTAAATCTAACACCAAAAAGAAAGAGTTGTCTATCACGGGTTCACCAAAATGTAACGTATGAAAATGTGTGTGTTACCAAAATGTAAGGTGTTTGAAAAGGGATAAGGTGGTTTGATTGTTAATTATTATTTTATTTGCTTAGAGTATGTTGATTTACTTAACCCTACCTTACATTTAATTGAATTGTATTGATTGTGTATTGCAATTGTGATTAAGGAGAAGATAAGATGCTCTTTTTCTATCCTCAAATGCACAAATGGAAGATCCAAGTTGATCAACCCAAAAGAAAGGCTAATGCACAAATGAATCAACTATTTGGAAAAGAGAACAGAGAAGGGGATCTTAAATTATGTTGATTGATTAAATGAATATGTTTGATTATAGTAATTGAAAAGGATAGAAAGAAGAACCAAACTTACAAAGTTGCAGATCAAAGAATGCTATTTTCTGAGGTCTGTAGACTGTTTTTGAAAAATTTGACAGTTGATCCCGAACCAAAATGTATAGACGAAAAAAACCTAGAAATATTTTTCCATTCTGATGTCATCTTATGAAAAAGGTCGACCTTGACCCACAAATGTCAACCCTGACCCAATAATGTTGACCCTGACCTATACAGGTCTGACATAAAATCTTTTCGCACCGTCTGAAAGAAAGCTAAAAAGGGTATCCAGATCTGGTCTCAAATCTGTAATTTTGAACCTGTACCTGCAATAAAAAGAGGGTTGTTTGTTTTGGGGGGAGGGGTTTGCCTTGGTCAAACCCCAATTTTGGAATTAACCTCAAATATATGTAATTGAAATTACAGAAATAGACAAAGTAAATGCATAAATTCACCTTGCTTGAAAAATTCCTTGTGGAGGATTCGAATCCTTGGATCCACAAGTATGCTTCAAAATGTGGAATGTAGAAAGGTAGGATGTCTTCAATCTATTGCTTGTAGATCTCCAACACCAAGTCTTGAATGGGTTCTTGAATTTGGAATAGGCTTGGAAGAACGTGGAGGGAGAGATCACCAAAAGGGCACTATGTAGCTTGAATCCTTCAATGGCCTCCAATGGATCTCCTTCATGAAAATGGATGCTTGAGAATGTATGAATGCTTGGTTGAAATCTTACTCCTTAGCTTGCTTGAATTTCTCTTGATGATGTTTTGAGAATGCTTGATCACGATTAGAAGACTTAGAGAAAATGAGAGGAGAAGGCTCCCTTTTATATGAAACTAGGGCACAACCTTCTAAGGAGGCTGACATAGGAGAATTAAATTTCCATTAAAGCCTTTACCCTTAGGAGAGGACCTATATTAAATATAATTTAGGAATCGACGCTTCAGAACTCGAAATAGCTGACCTGGAAGCGGGAAAACACTTTTTGCAAAGACCGACATCCAAAACTGTGAGACCCTGGGATCTAAACGCTGGGTCAAGGTCGAGGTTGACCTTGACCTAGGTCAGGGTCGAGGTCGACATAGACCTAAAAGGTCGACCCTGACCCTGAAGCCCAGAATCACTAGTCTGCAGTCTAGAATGCAGAAATCAGGCTAAACAGGAGTGGAAAGAAGGACAAAATAGGGGGGAAGCCATGTCAAGATCAGGAACCCATTCAAGGTGCTTGTCATGACCCCAAACCACTTACTCAGAAGGCTAAACAAGTCTAAAATGGAAGTGCTTCCATTTTATGACTATACAACACTTTATCAGGATGAATATACTTTGTTTATTGCTATGGAATTATGATCATGTTTTATGAATGAATTGACTGTTTGAGCAATAGATAATGCATGTACTTTGATTAATTACCGTGAATGCTCTTATCCTAATGGTGTTAATGCAGCGCATCGAAGTAGCAACTAACATCTTGTTCAAGCGAGCACGTCTATGTGCTGGGCACTTGACTCGGTCCTGCAGCAGACACATCTGGAAGAAACATCGGCGTAGCAATGGTGGAAGGTTAGCAGGTGGAAATGGTTGAGTGAAGACTTGGAAAAGAACAATAGTCTCTTTGATAAGATATAGGAGAGAGTGGGGATTTAGATCTGTTGTCTACGCAGTTCTTTCTTCTCTTCTGGACCGGGTCTATTTCCTACTTTCTAGTTTCCTTTCTTGTCTGTTGTTTGTAATAAAAGCTCCACCTTTTCTTAGGGCATATGGAGTTTAGCAGTTAGATGTTTTTCCTTTAAATAAAGCCCCACTCCTACATGAGAGGGAGGGTGATAATTCTTCATTAATATAGTTGTAATCTAGTTCAAATCTGTTATTCAGAATTTCTGTACTTTGTTATTCAAGGTAATAAGCAAATGAAGTTTTGAGTTTAATTCTGTGCAATTGAGTGTTTTGGGTACTCACCCAAGGGGGCCCACTTGGTGAGGAATCCATAGTTAGATGCATTGTATCTTAGTTCATCCTTCTACATTTTTGTCACTTCTATTTCTATGCTGAACAACTCCTGCGGCCAAAACAATAGGACAAGCTATCACGTCCTGCAGCCAAGCAGCAGAGTAACTAAGGCATTATATTTAGATTGTGCACTCTTCCAAGTATACTAGTGGAAGTCTCTCCTATCATTTACTTTCAAACATTTCCATCTCCAGCAATAGCTTAACTTCCTTCAAGTATTCATTTTATACAGCAATAGTATAGTTTCCCTTCAAAAGCATTTACTTCCTGCAGCCATAGAATAGTTTCTTTCCAACATTTGTTTCCTGCAACAATTAGAATGATTGGTTGAAGAAGTACTTGGTGAATATATTTTGCTGGCCCATTTCAAGTATCACGTCCCTTGGTTTGAAATATTAAATGAGTTTCTTAAAAGGAGGATGAAGTGCTTAGTTGGATGTCCAATCCCCGAGTTAAAGGATTGTGCCTAGTTTCTGAGCCTTTATAAAGAGTGATCACAACCTACACACTATCAGAAGATCAATCATGTTTATGCAAGCTGAGATATGGACTACAATGACATATTAGTACAAGAAGGTACTTACCTAAAATACACACAAGAGAAAAAGATTGTTGGCTGCTACAGAGCTGAATATTTTTTTTGGCATTGCTGTCAAAGGGAGAGAAATATTCAATAAAATATACATTAGGTAGAAGAGCTTCTAAAACACAAGGAAAGAGATATTCAATGAAGTAACCATCCATTAAAGGGAGAGAATTGGAGAAGATATTCTATAAGAAAGGGGAGACAGAATCAAAAGACAGAATTGCTACACCTATCCATTGAAGGGAATGAAGAGAGGGAGAGCACACAACAAGTATCAAATCTGAGCTAGAAGAGCTTATCAAGACTCAGATATTTGAATTGGTTATAGAACAATAATATCGGTATGTTATGGAATATCTTATACTGCATATTTCATAGTATGTTGACATCAATGACAAAGGGAGAGATTGATGAACTATAACTAATTTAATGTTTTAACATGGTAAGTTGATGATCACCGAGCTACAAAAGTAAATGCAAGATGTTAAATCAGTCAATATATTGTATTGTCATTGATGTCAGCTTGATATGGTATGATTTATCATATACATATTGGTCATAACCTTAAAGAACTGAAGAGAAAAGTTTATGTTATCGGTAAAACATATAAGTCAGTATACACTGAGTGACAGTATACACTAAGTGACAGTATACACTGACGCACAGTGCACACCGATGGACACTGTAAACTGAGCATAACTGAATTTGTCACTGAGCATAACTGAAGTCAATGACCAAGCTAATTGGATTTGATAACCGATCTGAACTAAAGTTAAAGAGCGACAAAACACATAGCTGTCAAAAGGTATATTTAAGAGATTGACTGATTGATTGCTTTATTTCTAACGACTAGGTAAACTAAAGCATGGAAGATATTTAAAGTTTAGTTATCAAGGAGAGATATATAGAATAAAACTAAATCAACTTATGGGATAAAGAAAGGAATGCTAAGTTTTACGGATCAAGAAGTGATCTATGATAAAACAAGGAGAATCATGTCTATATAAAGAGACAAGGAATTCATTATAAAGAGAGGAATGCTCAATATAATTCTGGTGAAGATAGAAGTCTTCATGCAAATCTGATCATACAGGTTGAAGAACAGAGACAAGGAATTTTTGCAGACACCGAGCAACATAGGACAGAGCATTCACCGAGCATAATAGAAGAAAGAAAGAGAGAAAAGGAATTGAAGAGCATATTGATTAGAGAGGTATTTTTTGACTAACAATATATCTAAAAATCTACAAGTTAAAGTTGTATTATTGAATAGATCATTTACTGTATTAGTTTAACCATTGATTCATAAAATCTCTTAACCGAGTGGGATTTAACAATCCTTATTGTATTGAGATACTCAAGAGTATCAAAATGTTTTCTTGTTGACAACATAGTGAATGCTAGGTCAAAAGAAAAACTTTTAGTTTTGAATCCTCTAACAAGGTTGAATTTAACAGTGTGTTTGTAACCTTTAATAGGGTTGGCTCTTCACCGAGCTCACTTCAGAAGAGTGAAAATTTTGGGTTACCGGTCCCAAGTGGTTTTTCCCTTAATAGGGTTTCCACGTTAAAATCTATGTGTCAAATGTGTATTTCTTTCATTGTATTAATATTATATTTTACACATTAAGTGATACTGGATTGGTCAGTTAACACTAAGTTTATCTGCTGCTACTCAGTAAAGCCTAGAAAAGATAAACAGTATATCTTACCAAGCAGTTAATATTTGTTAAAGTTATTTAAGGCATACATCTTGATGGACTGAAAGATAACCAGAGGATATTATATTTGAGATATAAGTTTTGGATGGATTTTTGGAATTATTTTAAGGCCACTGATTCACCCCCCCCTCTCAGTTATTCTAACAATAAATTCTTGGGCACTTTTTATTCATGTTTTTTACAAAAAAGATCATTTTTGGAGTAGATTGCATGTAGACTGGAGGTCATTTTTGCAATTCAAGGGGTATTCTATCAGCTACATATTACAAGAGTAGTTAGATCTATGCATTTTGGGTGAGAACATCAAAGAGAAGATCAACCGCGTACAAAAGAGAAGAAGAAACAATTGAGCTGCAATTCAAATTCCTTCATTTTAGGGGCTGGTTCCAGTATGATTTTACATGTATTCAGTGTACACATGAATTAAAATACATGAAATATTGTTGTCTATCATTTTAGGAGTAGTTTTGCATTAATTAACTCTAGATTTGGTTTGTTTATGCTATGTTTGTTGTATATGAAACCCTAGATACAAGTTTCTAATTTCCAAGTTGAAGCACTATATATTTGATTACAAAGATGTAATTAAGGTTGGATTCTTTATGCAATAAAGTTATTTTGTCGGTGCTTCATTCATGGTGTGATTTTTCTGCTATCTATGCAAATTTTATGAATCAGTGTATGCTTGTTCATCTATTTCAAAGAGCCAATTGTGTTTATTGTGAATGAATTTGTGATTAATTAGTTTGGAGTTTATCAGTTTTGTCTCATCTTGCTATGATGAATGATTGGAAAGATCTGTTCTATTGACAGAAAGATAAATTTGTTTTGTGTGTGTGTACAATCTAGTGGCTTCATGATTTGATGAATTTTGAAAAATCTTGCATTCGGGGAAAATTTCTTCAAATGATTACATCCGCTTTATAATGGAATTTTTAGTTCATCTGGTTTATGTTTTGTGGGTTTTCCATCTTTTCATTAGTTAATTCACAAGCTTGATTCAACCATGGTTTATGCCCGTTAGATTTCATTTTCAACAAATTTGCTATTTTTTTTTATTTTTTGGAAATTTGTTAAAATAGGTATCTATTGGAAATGAGTTGAGTAACTGAGAGGGGAGGGTGAATGAGTTACCACAAAAACAAATCCAAGCCCCTTAGATATCTTAAACAAACTTTTCATTGTTTCTTGATTAACACAGATATTCTACTGTCACTCGGTTAACATAGCAAATCTTAAGATATTAATTGTGATTATCCTTTAGTGATTAATTTTAGAAACATAAACCATGAAGTAAATGTACACAGATAACACCAAGATTTAATATGGAAACCCAATATGGGAAAAACCACCAATTGCAACTAGTTACTATTTTTCACTCTTTTGGAGTGAGCCCTCTTAGGAACCAACCCTGTTAAAGGTTACAACAACACACTGTTAGGTGTGACCCTATCAGAGAAATTAATCACCCTATAGGGAGTGGCCTTGTTAGAGGTCTTCAAACACTTCAATATAGAAATATCACCTTGTGAGAGGATTTACAAAAGACTGTTAAGTCCACTCTATAAAGAGATTTTTGATCACTTCTACAATTATTAGAGAATAACAATGGATTGACTTGTTTTTCGAAGCAACAGTATTTTCTAATTCAGATCTCTGCTCTGGCTTATAAAACTTGATCCTCACTGATCGGATATTATGTTGTAGCTCTGTATGTTTTATTCTCAGTCAGAATCCCATTTGATTTCGCCTCCACACTTCATGTCATAAACACACACATCTCACATCTTACAATCCAAACCTGCCCTTATATATATGATAAGCCTTGTCAAGTCGGCCTTAATAACCTTTCAAATAATCAATGAAACTTAATTATGTCAGTTTCATATAACCAATTAACCATAAAATATAAACTGTTGTTAGTCAGCTGTCACTAAAAGCATAACTCGGTTAATACTGAAATCCTTAAATGCCTGACCAATACTGTAATGCCCGAGTGAAATCGGTTAGAAATAAAAATCACTTTGGTCTTCTTCAATGCCCGAGAGAGCTTGGCATACACTAACTATGCTTGGATAGGATTAGACATTTGTGTAAACATCAATGATAATACACAATTGAATAATTATCATGAACAATCTCCCTCTTTGGCATTGATGGCAACACAACATGTCATAATACAAAGAATTATAGAGCAACAGTAATAAGGATAAAATTTTATTAATGTCCTTAGCTTCATTCTAATTCTCATCTAGAAAACTCCCTCTATTTTCTCAATCACTGAAATATAGATTTCTCCCTCTTACATTAATCTTTGTTTCTGATAAAATTTTTTCCTCTGTCATCAATCTCTCCCTCAATAATATTTCCTTTAATAATTTATTTGGAATGACATCAATAATTCTACCTCTTTGACAACCAATTCCAAAGACACCATCCAATACACATCCAACGAAGTTGTAATGTACATGTTTGTACTGATTCATATGCAATGAGCCCTAAATATCTACATCAACATGTTAAATCTATTATGTATCTCGATTGATGCATCACTAATCTGTCCATTAGTGAGCCTCAGTTAGGGGAATCACCCCTAGCTTTCCTCTAAGATACAAAAATGCATCCTTAGGTAGTGGTTTAGTGAATATGTCTGCAATTTTTTCTTTAGTATTCACATATTCCAACCTTGCTTCCTTGTCCTGAACCAATTCTCTCAAGAAATGATACTTTATTGCAATATGTTTAGTCTTAGTATGCATCACAGGGTTCTTTGAGATGTTTATAACACTAGTGTTGTAACAGTAGATAATAATTGGTTCTTTGATTTCCTCCTTCATACCTGACAACAACTTTTTGCACCATATGATATTTGAATAATTAGTTGCTGCAACTACATACTCTGCCTCTGTTGTAGACTGAGAAATGCAATTTTGTTTCTTACTTATCCAGGAGACTAATATTTTACCAAGGAATAATGCTCCACCAGTTGTTCTCTTTCTTTCATCAACACTTCCTGACCAATCAACATTAGTAAAAGTCTTCAAATCAAAGTTTCCTCCTTTCATACACCATAATCCATACTCTTTTGTACCCTTAAGATATCTCAGAATCCTTTTGATAGCCATCAAATGATTCTCTATAGGATTAGCTGAAAACCTTGCAATAATACCAATTGCTAATGCAATATCAGGTCTAGTGTGAAAAACATATTGAAGTTTACCAATCATGGATCTGTAGGTAGTCTAATTTACCTCCTTTGAATCATCATCCTTAGACAACTTATGTCTAGTAGGCATAGGTGTTCCAACTGGTCTAGAGTCCTCCATTCCAAATTTCTTCAGTATCTATTTGATGTATTTAGACTGGGTAATGTAGACACCATCCTTCATCTGATAAAATTTTAAACCAACAAAGAATTTGATTTCACCAAATATATACATCTCAAATTCCTTACTCATAGCTTCTGAGAATGCTTTGCATAAATCATCATATCCAGTTGTATAGTCAGAAAATGGAAGCACTTCCATTGTAGATTGGTTTAGCCTTCTGAGTAAGTGGTTTGGGGTCATGTCAAGTGATTTGAATGGGTCTCTGACTTGGATTTGGCCTTTTCCCATATTCTACCCCATTTTCCACTTTTTCTAGCCTGTTTCTGACACCTTAAACTAGAAACTAAGATTTTTGACCTCAGGGTCAAAATTGACCTTTTTGGGTCAAGGTTGAGCTCACCCTTGACCTAGGTCAAGTTCAACCTCACCCTTGACCTAGGTCATAATCAACCTTTTTCTGAATTTTTGTCCAGATTTTAGATTTCCAGGATTTCTGGATCTCAGGCTTCGGAAAAGTTTAATTCCCGCTTCCAGGTCGGTTGTTTTAGGTTCTGAAATGACGATTCTTAAATTATATTTAATATAGGTTCACTTATAAGGGTATAGGTCTAATGGGAATTTAATTCTCCTATGTAGGCCTCTCTAGAAGATTGTGCTCTAGATTTGTATATAAGGAAGCTTTCTCCTCTCATTTTCTCTAAGACTAACCATTATCAAGCATAATCACAAGCGCTCAAGACTTGATGACCATCAACTAAATGAAATATAAGGAGAAAGATTCAAAGAAAGAATCTATTATCAATAATTCAAGCATCCAATTCATCAAGGAGATCCATTGGTAGCCATTGAAGGATTCAAAGCTCTATGGAGCTCTCTTGTTGAATATTTCTCCATCCACATTCCTCCAAGCTTCTTCCTATTTCAAGATCCATTCAAGATTGGTGTTGAAGATCTACATGAAATTGATTTGAGGTGTCCTAAATTATATATTCTACATTCTACATTATACATCTATTTTGCGCATCCATACTTGTGGGTTCAAGGATTCAAATCCTCCACAAGGGCCTTTTACATGAGCAAGGTGAATTGTTTCATTTACTTTGTTTATTTCTGCAATTTCAATTACATATTTAAGGTTAATTCCAAAACCGGGGTTTAACCAAGGAAAACCCATCCCCCCAACAAACAAACCATTTTTCTTGTAGGTACAGGTTTGGAATAGCAGATCGGAGTGCAGATTCAGATACCCTTTTCAAAAAACTTTCGGGATCCGAAATGTAATGCCCACCCTAGTATCTTGATATTTTGCACATACATGATTTCTATATTGAGCATTATGGACTCTATGTTTTGTTTATTTTTAGTTGATGAGACATTATGAGTATATGTTTGGATAATTAAAATATTTTATGGAAGATAGAAAATGATTTAATTTTTTTTTATCAAGACATGTTATTTCATATATTTTATAAAGATGATTCAATCCTTGATTTACATTATGGAGTAATGATTATTTTTGGAGCTAACCATACTAATCCAATTATTCCTTGATATTGATGCTATATGATGTGTTTGTAGGATGAGGAGAGGCAGTCGTAGTCACTTGTATATCAAAATTTTATTTTATTTTTTTACATTTTTTTGATAGATTTTAGTAATTTGCATTTTGGAGGCCTTCAGAGCATTTCTGGACAGATCTTGCTTCTAGGAGTCGAAGTGCTCCTCAATTTTGCCTCTAGATAATTTGATTATCTTTCCAATGGTGTAAACGACATATTGTTTCAAGCTATGTGTCAAAAGTTGTGCCTTCTACAAGTAGGCATAAATTTCAAAGTAGTTTGTTTTATTTTTTTTTAGTTTTTAAATTTTAATTTTCCTTTTCCTTTATATTTTTATTAATTAGTAATAAACATTATGTGGGTTGTTTAGTTTATTTTGAAGGGATTTTGGTGACCCTCCATATCTATCATACATTGTATAAACTTGATGATTTACTAAAATGGATCACTTTTGGCTTACATATTGGGTTATATAGAAATCATTTTGTTTTCCATTAATAGTACCACAGGTAACATCTCACACTAGGTTTTGTAATCCACGATGCCTCCCATCACCCGTGGAAGAGCTAAGGAAAGAGTCCAAGATTCTTACTCTAGATCTCAGCGAGAGAGTTCCCATGGGGAATTTTAGGGAGAACAGGATCAGGGTCACCATAGGAATGAGAGTCAGAGTTATGACTCTGAAGGGGCCCAAATGAGACAACTCATGCAACAAATTTTGCAAAGGCTCAATGCCATAGAAAACAAAGGAAACTAGGAGGAAACAAACCGCTCTCAACCCCATGATAGGGAAAAGGATAGAATCCCTAGAAGAAGGACAAATATACCAGAGATGGAAGCCAGGGATACCGCTCACATGAGGGACTTACTCAAAATTAAGATACCCTACTTTTATGGTAACGAAGGAGGATCCTCAGCCGAAACTTGGTTGTTTGATCTTGAAAGATGTTTTTCCATGCACCCCTTCAGTAGTAATGTGAAAGCTAGATGTGCCATCACAAACTTGAGGAAATTTGCATCCACTTGGTGGCATAATGAAGAGGAAAAACTTCAGGTCAGCATTGACACTATTTCCTGGGAATTATTCTTAGATAGTTTCAAAGATCGGTACATGTCCAACCAATGGAGGTAGGGTAGGGCAGAAGAGTTCCACCATCTTAAGAAAGCAAACATGACTGTGGAAGAATATGAGTGAAAATTATATGAACTTAACCCTTTCTTAGGTTATAAAGATGATGGTCCTATTTTTGTTCAACATTTCATAAGAGGATTAAATGATTGCTTATCAGGGGAGGTAGCAGTCCTTGAACCTAAAAATCTTTGGGAGGCTATTAACAAGGCTTTCTTAGTAGAGAGGAAAGTAAGGTTAGGACGAGGTGGTTATTCTGGTAGTCAAGCAATTAATGTTGGGGCAATTTCTAAAGGAAACTATGATCAAGGGACTCCTAGCTCCAAAAACCAACAATCATCCTTTAAAGGGTGATAAAACTCCCACAAAAAGAGATTTCACAACAATAACCAAGGGAATGGAAGGTTTCAACAACAAAAAAATCATAATTACAATTGAAACCAACAAAGGCTCACTCCTCAACCATCCCAGAACTCTCAAAATTTCAATAGGGGGGGCTACCAACAGTCAAGCGCACCTCCTGCAAAGAATTTTGTAAAGAACACTGGGTGTTTCTCCTGTGGGCAACAGGGACACATTGCATCTCATTGTCCTCAGCACACCAACTTCACCAATAATCATAAAAATGCAGCTTCAAAACCAACAGCTGGAGATACTGGTCAGTCTCATAGAGTTTTTCTGCAGTTGAGCATAGGCAATCCGACCACCAGAGCACGGTCATTGAGACTACAGGTTTGTTAAAGGGTAAATCTATCTCTATCTTATTTGATTATGGAGCAACTGATTCCTTTATATCTCCATCATTAGTAGAGAAATACAGGCTAGTAGTTGAAGGGTAGAGAGTTAAGTGGCAGGTAGAACTAGCCTTCGGGGCTAAGATGACCACCGACCTGTGTGTCCAAAATTGTGTCTTGGGTTTAGGATCCTTCTCAACAAAGTTGGATCTTCATGTGATTCCCCTTGGATCTTATGAAGTTGTGTTAGGAATGGATTGGTTAGATGAGCATGAGGCCAAATT
>MU216903.1:160402-179767 GCA_018584345.1 Thuja plicata | reverse complement strand
ATTGCAAATACACCATGAAACGAGAGATTCGAATGCATGAAAATGAGATCTAATCTATATGATTGCAATGCATAAAAGGAAATTAATCTAAATGATAACAATGCATATTAATCTATGAAAGGAAATATAAATGCAAATCTAATCTATGGAAATGAACATGATTCTAATCTATATGAATAGCCATGAATGCAAGAAGGAATGGGACAAGAAGAGAGAAGTTGCAATATCCAAGCTCAAATGCTCCTCCAAAATTGCTCTCCAAACCTGCAACATAACAATACTAAAAATTCTAATATATGAAAATGAAGGAGAGAGCTCTCTTTTTATAAGAAATGAGATGAAATGGACCATTGAGATTAAGAGACAAAAGTCTTAATCAAGGGTGGAGAAAAATGGAAGCTTGATCCTTGTGCACAAATATCCTCCAATAGGAAAATATGAGATGACTTTTGTGTCCCACATAAGACAAAAAGTGTTTTTTCCCTTTTTATAAAATAAGAATAATACTTTATTTGTGCAACATAGAATAAGAAGAAAAGTGGGGATTTTTTATTTAAATAAAAAAGGAGAAAATTTCTTCTAATTAAATAAAGGCTTAGAATAAAGTGATTTTATTATTTAATTAAAATAGATTTTTAATTAATTAAAAGAGAGCATGTTCTCTTAATTAAATAAGATTTTTATTTTTATTTTTTCTCTTTTAAATTAAATAAGGCTCAAACCTTAGGAAATATTGAAATAATTGAATTAATTACAATTTGATCAAGAAAATTGATTTGAATTGAAAATATTCCAAAGCATTGATTCTAAAATTTGATAAATTTATAAAATAATAAATGGGGCCCAAAGTCTAGGCGACCATTTTAGGGTGCATACAGGTGGCAAATCTCTTCAAGGTACTGTTTGTAGTTCGTGTCTTGGCTTGGATTCAGATTTATTCAGTGATGAAGATTTCCTTTAAAAGTTTCTTGTACTACTATCCATTGTAGACAAAGATGTAGAGATCTATTGTAAGCCCTTGGGAAATTTGATGTATTTGTATTGAATATTAAAGGAAAAGCAATGTAATTTGGAAGGGTAGATTTAGGAACATCAAAGGGAATGCTTATTTGAAATCAAAAATTTGTAATAAAGAAATGTGATTATGTATTTTATATCCTATCTCTCTTGAAATGAAAACTGGAAGTAAGAGTTATTTATGATTCGGTAATACAAATGAATTATGTGTAGGAAAGGTTAATTGGAAATGAAATGAAAGTAAAGGGTAAATTATGTTTAGAAGTACAATGTATTTATTTCTGTCTCCTTTCAAAAAAAATCTAAATATAATGCAAATTAGGAAATGAAATGAATTCATTAAGGTAATTTATAGAATCAACATTTTTTTATATTCATGGAAATCATTTAAGGGGAAACTTTAAGGACATGTTCATTTTTATAATTTCTAAAATAGTCTTATTAACATTTAAAAAAAAATCTAGTTGTTATCTTTGAACTTTAGACCTGATCCTTATGGGTTCCCTGGCAGGGACATTACACGAAAATAGATTTTCAGTCTGAGACTTTTTAGGTTGATTTTGCCCTAGGTCAGAATCAGAAATTCTGGGTCAAGGTCGACATTCTCAACTAGGTCAAAATTGACCTTTCTCAGAAAATAAAAAGATTTATGGGTTTTGTAGATCTCGTAGTTTCAGTTCAGGATAGCGAAAATCAATAATTTCTGAGACCACCTGACAGGTTTTTCAGCAGGTTCTTTTTCTGAGGTAAGTATTTTATTCCATTTTTCTTTGCAATCATTTCTAGATTTACACCCCTTCTCAATTACAATTAAATGTAAGATGATTAATGGAGGCATGGGGTATCTTTTATGTGCAAATCTCTATTGTTCAAAACCCTATCTAGAGACTCTATTTTCTTCTTTACATTTTGGTGAACCCGTGATAGATAACTCTTTCTTTTTTGGTGTTATATTTGCATCTTATGCATTTAAAAGTAGATTTATTTTATGATCTTGCATTTATATGTCAAAAATAAATAAGAATCACAAAATTTCTTTAAAAATACAAAAACATTTACATTTTTCATCATACATTTCATTTGAATGCATTGGGATATATCTAGATCTATTTCCTATGCATTTCTTTATTTGTTATTATGTTGCCCAAGTTAATTCAATTATTTTCCAAACCTTTTACAGTGTGATTTATTGATAGGGATGATAAGCCTCTTATTTGGGATGAACCTTTGGATTTGGATGTTGATTTTTTTTATTGGTAACATTTTGTATTGATATTGAAGTATGAAAATTACATTATAAAGCCAATTTCATTTGGCTACCCCATTACATTCACATTGCTTATTTATCTACCCTCACATCTAACCCTATAGTCATAATACTAAAAGCACAAGGATATTAACATCCCAAAAAACAACAGTGTCTTCAAAGACACACCTATAGCTAAAGTTGATGCAAATACAAGACGCATCAACACCCCGGGCAATTCCCAAAATAGAGACCCTGGAATACGCCCTGCCACTCAGTAGGCCACCCCACCTCATTTTCCTTTAAACAAGGATGCAACATCTTCCTTGGAGAATTTTGGGATGGAACGGGTATCCTCCACTGTGACCTTGCACTTTCCCTTTCTGCGTGTAGTCACCTCACCAAATAGTGATGTATCAACCCACATTTCTGCATTTGTGGGTGCCCCGGACGCTTCTCATCCTCCTCTAACCAGTTGATGCGTCAGGGGTTCACCTGGAGGGTGCACACTCTTCCTAGGGGTCATCTTCTTGAAGCCCTTGTGTTCAACCTCCTCCTCCCCAATGTTCACCTACAGGAGGGTGAGCATCTTCTGCCACGCCTTGGAAGCCTTCAGCAGATGTACTTCCTGAGGGGTAGTAGATGACCAAACCACCAGGGGTTGCATGGAGCTATCTCCACCTCCAATTTACCTCCACGGTTCCAATCCCATGTCCAACCTGACACCCAACTTGAACCTATTGATTATTTCATCCACCCCAAGCAACCACTGCAGATCAATGCTTGCATAAATAACCTTGCGGACCTCTTCCTTTGACTCCCCAACCATCAGCGCCAGAGCAAAAAATAGAGATGCAACGTCCAAGTTCATCCTCCTCCTCCAGCAGGCATCCATAAACTCTAGGCTGAAAAACTCCATGACATCCATAAAGGCCATATCTTTGAAGAGGAAGATATGCTTCAGACGCCTAACCATGACATTTCCCTTGTAAGACTGGGTTTGGTTGCATGATTCCGGTCCAAAGTTTGCTTCCATTTCGACTGATCTGCTTCAAACCTACTCAAAGTATGCCAAGAAAAGGGCTAATCTCCACTTTAAATGCATCCAAGAAGGATTTGGAAGATGTGCCTATACTTACTGCTTGCGGATTATCACATGTGTGGCATTGCTCTCCAATGAGTGTTTGATACGGGTAATAATTATGCATCCTTATAACAAGTGGATGAAAAGAAATGGAAATCAACTTCGGATTAATCCATTTTGAGTAGAGTGAAATCTTCAAGTGTGGCATTATGATTCCTGAGGGGTTTACTTGCTCCTAGGTTTGCCAATTTATCGACCTCCCCATTTGCTTCCCTATACACATGGGAAATCCAAAAATCCTCAAATTTTGACAAGAAGCATCTAATCTGCTTAATATGTTTGTCAAGGTGACATGACTCCAAGTTGCCTTTCTTGATCCCATTTATGATGATCTCAGAATCCCCTTCTAGGTGAACCTTCCAAAAGCCCATTTTTACTCCCAATAAAGTCGCCTCTTTTGCAGCTTTGCACTCTGCCTCATTGTTGGTTCCATCTTGTAACCTCTTTGTTGCGAGCGCTACGATGTTTCCTTCATAGTCTGAAGATATGCATCCACTCTCGGACGTGCCTGGTTTACCTCTGGCTACCCCATCAAAATTAATTTTGATCCATCCTTCATCTGGTGGTTTCCAAGCACACCTCATTCTTCGCAAGCAAGGAATAACCCTTGAAGGCCCATTAACGGGGCAAAATTTTATAGTGGGAATCTTGGTTTGGAGCCGAGCATCAAACCTCGTAAAGTAGGGGCTGTGCTTACATGATGAGGAGGTAGCTGAGGAGATGACTTCTGCTATAGCCCTTTCTAGTCACTGGCCGAAGGTAGCAAGCACCTCTTCCTTTCCTTGGAAGATTCTCCTATTTCATTCCTTCCATAGTTCCCATAGCATTGTTGATGGGATTACCTTCCATTCTGCACCAAAAATTGACCCCTGATTCATCTCCGGCCATGCTTTCAACCATCCTTCCAAGGTTTTTGACATGGGGCAGGCCCATCCCAATTTAGCTTTGACCATGTTCCACACTTCCTGGGAGAAATGGCAGTGGAGTAGAAGGTGATCGACTGTTTCTTCTGCCTGCATGCACAGTGTACATCTGAAGGGTCCCTAGAATCCCATGTGCTGGAGTCATGTGCTTGTAAGGATTTTTCCATTTTCTATGAGCCAAGTAAAGGCACCAGCTTTGGGAAGGCATTCCTTACTCCAACACAGGTTCATCTCCCAATCAATTTTGTTGTGGTTCCCTTCCAGAAGCATGTACCCAAGCTTCACTGAATAGATGCCACTTTTGGCACCAATCCACATGAGCTTGTCCTCCATGGGAGATGCAATTAATTCTCTTCCATCCAATATTTGTCTCATGCATTCCTTGTCTTTGTTGCTGATTTCCAGTGTCGAGGGGTCATTCTAAATCCTTGGGTAGCCCATGTATGATGGCTGGTTATCTATATAGTCTCTGACTTGGGTACCCCATAGTTGCTGCATAAGTGCGATCACTCTATGGGGAACCCCAAAGGAAGCCAATACCTCTCCCCCATCCCATGATTCATGCCAAAAATAAGCTTTCTCCCCATTCCCTATCTTCTATGTTAGGTGGCTAGTGATTAGTTCTCTGCAACTAAGGAGGAAGTTCCATATGGCCGAACCTCTTGGAGGATCCGCAATATTCAGGATCTGATCATCTTCCTAGTTGTCCAAGTATTTTGCTCTCAGGATTTTAACCCATCTTTGCTTCCCAACATAGAACATCTGCCAGACGAGCTTGGTGCCAAGGGCTGTGTTAAAGAGAAACCAATCCTTCACCCCTGCTCCTCCACCACCTTTTGGTTTGCTCACCTGTGACCAAGGCATTAAGGGGATCTTGTCACCCTCTTGTGAGTCATTCCACAAAAATTTCTGCATGCTCCACTGTATTGACTAAATCTCTTTTTTGGGAATTTTGAAGCATGCCATAGAGTATATTGGCATCACCGAGATTAGAGCCTGAATCATGGTGATCCTCCCAGCTAGCACAAGCCACTTCCCTTTCCAGCTATCCATTATGTCCCTGCAATCTTCCACCAACTTTTTCCAGATAGGTCCACTCCCCATGCCACCGAATAGAGGGGAACCAAGGAATTTCCCTGGGAGTTTCCCAATCCGTATGCCAAAGAGACCAGCAATAGATCTTTGTAGTCCTGGTTCTGTATGGAAAAAATAGCTTTCAGACTTCTCCCAATTTACTGACTGACCAGACACCAAGCTATAGTCTGTCAGCACCTATTTCATCACCTTGGCCTCTGCCATCGAAGCCACCTCAAAAAAACAAGTATCATCTGCGAATTGTGAGTGGGATGTAGGAGGTATCCCATTTGCAATCTGTATGCCTTTCCAAGCCCCACCCAATCTATATTTGGAGATTAATCTCCCCAGAACCTCAACCATGATGATAAATAAGAACAGGGAAATTGGGTCACCTTGTCTGATGCCCCTACTAGTGCTAAAAAACCCCTATGGGCTGCCATTGATGAGAACTGAAACTCTAAAATCTGAGATCATGCTTCTGATCCATTTTAGCCAGCTTTCCCCAAAGCCAAAACTCCTCAAAACCTCAAGCATAAACCCCCTATCTACTATGTCATAGGCTTTGCAGATGTCAAGTTTGAGCATCATACACCTAGCCTTAACTTTGCTGGTAGTATGTATCACCTCCTGGGCCACAATGATACCATCCACAATGCTACGGTTGGGTGTAAAGCCACTTTGTTTTGGGGAGATAAGAGAGTCTAAGAGAGTTTTAATCTATTTGCAGAAATCTTAGTGATAATTTTATAAACATTATTACACAGGGAAATGGGTCTAAAATCATTGTACCTTACTGGCTACCCTTTCTTTGGGATGAGGGCAATTAAGGTGTTATTAAAGTCTTTCAAAATAAAACCTTCTCTTCTTGACTCCTCCACCTCTCATAACAAATCGTCTTTGAGAAGCTCCCAAAACTTTTGGTAAAAAAAGGCCTAAAAGCCATCTGGCCCTGGAGCCTTGTCTCCACCCATACCAAAAACTATGGCCTTGAGTTCCCCCATCGTGATTGTGTTCATGAGAATTTTGTTTTCCTCTTATGATACAATGTTCAGAATGATTCTCAATACCTTGTTCTATGTTGTCTTTCTGTCTTTCTGTTCCTCTTGCCAAAGTGCCGAGAAGAAATCAACTGCTTCTTTGTTAATGCTGTCAGAGTCTTCCAAGAGGGCCCCGTTCTTATCTTTGATGGAAAGAATGCATTTTATGTTCCGCCTTACCTTCAAGGAACTATGGAAAAATTTGGTATTCCTAGCCCTTGCTCTTAGCTAGTTCTCTCTTGATTTCTGTTTGTAATGTATCTCCTCCCTCTTCAGTATTTCTGAATATTTTCCCATTAGGGTATGTTTAGTTTGGAAGTCCACCTCATCCATCCCGTGCTCCAACACCTTGTTGTTCAAGGCCTCCAAGTCTGCCTTGACCTCTGCTCTTGCCTTGAAGATGTTGCCAAAATGAAGGTGGCTCCATTCCTTCAGTTTGTGCTCGAGGTGTTAAAGTTTGGAGAAGAACTAAAAGGCGACATTGCCATCAACCCTAGGCCCATTTAGCCACCAATCAACAACCAACTCCTGAAACCCCTCCACCTGAAGCCACATCTTCTCAAATTTAAAAGGACACCTGATCAAGATCCTGTCCTACTGGACTATCAGCAAAACTAGATAGTGGTCAGAACCTGACAATCCTAGAATGCTACCTTTGAACATAATAGGCAGAGCCTACCATTCTCCTACCAAAAAAATCCTATCAAGTTTCTCAACAATGTGTGAAAAATCTTTCCTTCTATTTATCCATGTGAAAAGGCCACCTTTGATAGGGACCTCCCACAGGTGATTGTGTTGTACAAAGTTCTGAAAATCATTTTGAACTGGGCCTAGGGTGCAGGCCCCTCCTCGTTTGTCCACCAAGTTGAGAGTAGCATTGAAATTACCTACTACCATTCGAAATTCATTCCTCAGTGTTTCTAGGAAAAGACCAATCTCCTGCCATACTGCCCTCTTCTCATCAAATTTGGTGGGTCCATAAACATTGATCAAGACCCCTGAGAGTTTGACAGTAAAGGAAGAGAAGCGAAAATCTTGCCAACTCCTCTTCTTGATTAGGGGTTCACCTTTGAGAAGTCTAGGGTTCCACAGTATTCCCAGGCCCCCTGAAGCCCCCACAACTTTGACAAAAAAACTAGAGCACCGTTGTCTAACACCTAAAACCCTTGCAACCTCCTCAACTCTCATTTTGATTTCTTGAATGCAAACAATATCTGCTTTCGCCTGATCAAGAGCTCTCTTGATCAGGCGTCTTTTGTTAGGGGCATTATAGCCCCTGATATTCCATGTAAGGAACTTCATTTCTACCCAGGAAGGACCATGTCCCTCCTGGATCTCAGACGGGTTTGACCCTTCATGTTGCCAGCATCCTCTAGCAGCTGTTGAATACTTTTCCTACCCATCTTATTCAAACTGTTATTGGCATTGCATTTTTTTGTCTGGGATTGAGAGATAGTATGCCTTTTAGAGAGATTGAGCTCATCCCTGTAAGTAAGTTCTCCCTCCTCCATGAGCTCTTCAATCTCTGGGAGATTCTCGAGGAAGGGGATCATCATCTTCGTAGCGGACCTAAAGGGTAGTATGTCTTGCACTTGCACCTCCTCACCCCTGCTCCATTCTGGGTCAACTGGCTCAGCCTCAGTGGACTTCTCCAAAATCACCTTCTACACCTTAATATCTGGGTCCAGGTTCACACTATCTTCCATGACCTTACGGGAGTCCTCTTCAACCACCCAGAGAACTGACTCCACAGTCACTGCTTGTTGTGGGTCTTGAGGGTAGTTTCCTTTCAGAGCCTCAGCTATGATTTGTCCTGTGCAGGAGTGATTAAGCCCATCACATGAGACCACCACTTCTCCCTCCATCTCTTCCAGACTTATTTCTTCAACCATCTCCCTAGGCCTGAGATCCTTTCCTTCCCATGATTTAGAGGGTCCTGGTTTTCATGTGCCTACAAGCTCTGCTGGAGATTCCTCTATCTTCTTTTTGCCATTTCTTTTAATTGAGCATGTCTCCACCGCGTGTCCCCATTCCTTGCAGCTACTACATCAGATAATTTCTTCCTCAACCTCTATTTCTTGCCACCAGTAGCCCTCACCTATTTGAATATCTATTGCATGTGGCAGTAGCAGATGTGGCTGCCACATAATACAAATTCTTGCGTATTGGCTAAAATCCTTCTATTTAATGGCTTCATCTGCTTTGATGAACTTCCCTCGTTTATCTCGAATCATCTTGAAGATCCCCGGGGTCCAGTATTCATATGGGAGATTGTATAACCTAATCTAAATGGGAACATCTTCTACTTTTGCCTGTTTAGGGTTAAAGTTGGGATTCCAATCTTTGATATAGAAGCCAACTCCCTCCATCAAGAAGGGCCCATTAAACATGACTCTTGTTTTGTCATGTTTGGACGCCATGATTAACATGAAGAAACTGTTAGTAAGGGTTTTAATGATTACTTCCTGCCCCCAAGTCTCGTTGACCCAACAACGCAGTTTGGGCAATGGTGGCCACCCACCTCCCCATTTCATGAAAAAGGCTCTGTCCTTAAGTATCTTAACCGAAGTCTTCCATTCCTCTGTGTCTACTCAAATGTCTATCACATTATTTTCTGTTGGGGATGGGACATCTTTTGTGAATCTCTAGATGTTAATGACCGCCCATGTCTTTGTATCCATTTCCAGTTAGTCGTGTCTCCTTCCCTTGGGTAGTGGCCAAGACATCCTTTTTGTTAGGGCTAGCCGAAGCTCCGCAGGTTTGTTCCTGTCCATAGTTATTCTCCTGGAAATCACCCCAGGGCTGCGGGGGTCTCCACGGTAGTCTTGGGCCATTGCGGGCAAGCCTTGGCTGCCATCTTTGCCTGCTTCTGCCATGGCTATGAAACCCTAATCTCCTCCTGTGCTCCGCCATGGATTTGGATGTTGATTACTCTCTTCCTCGTGAATCCATTGTGGATGATTCTACTTTTTGGGATGAACCCTTGGATAAAGACATTAATTTATCCCCTCCTTGTGAAGATTCCTTGATACAAGAGGGTGATTTATTAATGGATGACATATTCATACATGATGGTGACTCTTTTTCTAAAACACACTCCCCTTATGTAGATATTTTAGAGAAAGAAGAAAACATTGTAGATGCTTTACCTCCATTTGGGATTCCTTTTAGTGATGAGGCATTAGTGGAGAATGATATGAATTCCCTTAATGCTCTCCCTCTTAGTGATGATCTTATGAAGAATCAAGATCCTCCCTCATCTCCTCCTAGGATGCATTCTTTTCTTCCTTCTTGTGAACCTACTTGTAGTGTTGAGACAACTAACATGGTTTATCCAAAACCCTGGTTGACTATCAAAGGTTTTCCTTGCATTACTATCAAAGGTAAACCTATGGAATCTTTAGAGTCTTTCAATGATCAAGATTTGATAGCTCACACCTATCATACAAAGAATAACCTGTTATGCCCTCCATCCCCGTCCCTACATTTTGTGTGTAAAATGTTGGGTCCCCCTTTTTTTTGTTTTTGCTTTCTTCTCTTGCCTTGTCTCTTTCTTTGTCTTCTTTTTGTTTTCCTTCTTTAGGGTTTTCTTCCCCATGGTTGTGTCTTGTTTTGTTGGTTTCTCGTGCCTCCAGGACCCTGGTCCTGGAGTTGGTCATCCTTTGTCGGGAGCCAGACTTTGGACCCTGGGATTCTCTGCCATGACGTTCTCTTTCCTTAAGATGATTTCGTCATAGGGAATCCTTGGGCCCAGAGTCCAGAGGTTTGTCTGTATGGAGTTTGCGGATGTGAAGGTGGCTTGCTTTTTACTATGGGTATAAGTAGAAGTTACCTGTCATTTTTACATTTACCAGGATTAAACACTCAAGCAATCAGAGCGATTTCAGAGTGATTTGCAGCAAATTAACGATAATCCAGTGCTAAATGTTTCCAGTGTTTTCGAGTGATTGTGAGTGGTTTGTGGTGGCTGGTTGTGATCGTTTGGCATTTGTAGCTATTGCAGAGCTTCTGTGGAGGCTTCCTTTCCTCTCTTCCTACATTTTTAGGTTGGTGCCTCCTCTCCCTTCGGTTTTCCTTCTGTATGGTGTCATTGTTTTCTTTTTTGTTTTTGTTGTCTTTGCCTTTTTGTTTTGTTCATCTTTCATTTCTTTCTGGTTTTGCCGCTCGTTGGTGATTCGGCTCTGCCAGAGGGTTGTCTTCCCTTTGTGCAGGTGTAGTCTAGTCTGTACATAGTGTAAGAAGTTGTAGATTTTTTATGCTTTTCATAGTTTCCCGTAGATGTTCATTCTGCAGCGTATATATGTATAAACTTAGTGCATATTTGTTATATATCCCTCTGGTCTATGTGTGTATATCCCTCAACTCTGATGTGTATCCTATGTGTATCTTTCCAGGTAGCTTAACAAGCTCGCCGTGCTACCTATGTCACTAGTTTTTGTCCGCAAGCTCATTTTGAGCAGAATACCACCTGTTTGAAAATTGGCTCTTGGCTAGTTTCAAACAAGCAATTTTCTCTCTCCTCTGTAAAACCAGCCTGACCCTCATTTATGACCCATGCGTGCATTTAAATCTGTCCAAGTGGCCTTCACTTTTCACACATTCAGATAGTTGGCTCTGCCGTCATCGCCATAACTCCCATTTATTACTCACCCACATGGCGCCCACGTGGGTCTGACAGTTTGCCTTTTTGTACACTTCTACCAATGGTCACTTCTCCAGGCTCCGGGTCTCCTGTGATCATCCATCCCATGTCCTTCTTACCAAATGTGATAAAATTCCCAGACCCGGATGGTTAATCAAATTCCTAAGTTTATGTATATGTATATGTATGTTTTTCAAAGTTTTTGAATGAAACTAACTTTTCAGGGAAAGCAGACATCGCGGTGGTAAGATCTCCGGACCCCAAAGTATTTACTTATTAATTCATTTTGATGGTCGCCTTGCCGTGCAGGTTTTTAGAGTAGTACTTTCAAACATGTCTGAAGCATCTGCATCCTCACCACCCAGAAGTCCAGAACTTCCATCTACAACAAGTACTAGAGCGACAGTAAGATCCAAAATGGATAAGGCTCTAGAAAAGATGCCTTTGAGCCTAAAATACATAAAGGATAGAGTCATCATGGGATCAAAGATTGAGTCCAAGGTCCAGCTTCTTACTGACACTAGCGTTAGAACATGGCCAGAAATGCAAGCCTTGGTCAAAGTTATGTACATTCAGCGACAGGCCGGAGATCCTTTGGCCATTAAAATTGGAAACTCTGGGATCCTTAAGGTAGCTTGCTTCCCATTTTTGGTGCAGTCACCAGAGCTTATTCTCACGCTCTCAGCTCTTTACAACCCATCTGTTCGGGTTGCTATGCTCGCACCGCCAGAGCCAACAGGGTACCCCACTCCTTTAGTGTCTCTCGATCCTGATACCTTCTAGAGGAGCTTGGGAATCCCTCAATTTTCCAAGGTGACTATGGTCACCAAGTCTAATGCCTTGGCCCAATTCAAGCAATTGGAGGAGGCGGCCCGCATATACATGAATAACAATTGGCTCAAAGTCCCGAAGAGGGACCCCAAGAGGATGAAGCTAGAGATCTCCAGGTCTGAATTTAAAGAGAGCATCCAGATGGGGATAATAGCACTATGCTGGGTCTTTGGGAAACAATATGCCCAAGAATTTTTTGGATGGATGTACTACTTCTTGCTTGGTATAAGTACAGCAGGGGAGTTTTTTGACTGGGCGGCCATAATTTCAAATCATGTCGACTCCTATTTCCTTCAACTGGCCAAGAAGAAGAAATTTTACATGATTTCTTATGTTCTCTAGACCCTGGCATAGCAGAGACCCCACACTAATGGGCTACTCATCGATGATGTACTCGAGCTCGGCCCAAATCAGAAGACCCCTTCAGACTACTTCCCATAGATTCAATGGGAGGCTAGTTTCCCCAATTTTTGCAAAGTGAACGACACATTCATTTACTACCACCTGCTCACACCCACCCAGGATGTAGGATACCACCTATCCACAAAGAAAATGAATTTGGTCCAAAGTTATGGACACTGTTATATACAATTTTAGCAACATACATATATAAGGGTGACCGACTTCTCTGGGAAACCCTACTTGTTGCCCAAGCACTGCGGGGACAAGATAGTCCTCCTGGAATTTTGTAGGTAGATAATGGAGCTGCATGCCTTCTATGCCCTGAAGAAGGTAACTAATATTCCATTCCCAATCACTTGTGGGAATTATTCATGCAGTCTGGCCATCACCAAAGAAGCAGATAATGAGCTAAAAAGCTATAACTTGGCAGAATTCTACTTGGCACGAAAGCACTTCGATCCGCATGGAAAGATTGTGGTGGCACTTCCCTGGGCATCAGAGCCCCATCAATACCATATGGAGGAATTTTGGGAAGATTTCCAGGATGACATGGAGGTCTGGAGCCGGCACTACGTTAGGATGACCGCAGGTATGATGGAAAGATTGAAGCTCTAGAGATTCCCGGAGGACTTCTCAGACGCTGGCTCCATGATAGATCCTTAGTACAAAGAAAAAGGGATCAATACATTGGCTCTCCCACTAGTAAACTGGGATGCACAAGAAGGGTCCACTATTAAGGACTTCACCCGTAAGGTGGTCGAGCGCAGCCATGCTTACTTCAAGAGGGTGTGCCCCGGGAGTGTTCGTAGAGCAGCCTAGCCAGTACCAAAGGAGACCCCGGGGGCCAGGACTTCTTCACAGGGAGCGGACAAAGGGAAAGGAATAATGATAACTCCTCCTGTGCAAGAAGTCCCTATAAAAGAATAGCTAAAGCAGTCGCTGGCAGCCTCCTAGCAGATGAAAGATAGAATAATCACGGGGTTGGCAACCCCGACGTTAATGGCCTGACCTATTCTCCCCCCCTCCTCCCCTTCACTAGCAGTCTTGATGGTTAAGGCAACATGGGTGGATCTGGTAGAACAAGCAGCAGTAAGGGATGCAGGCCCACCCTTGATTACCTGGAGAAGGAGAAGGCTTGACCCAAAGCCCAAAAAAGAGCCAGAGCTAGGGATGCCCTAGACTCCACAAGTTGAAATACTTTCTTCTGACTCCCCAGAGCCAGAGAAGGAAGAAAAATCTGCCGATGTCCCAGCCAACCCTCCTCCGCAGGATGAGTTTGATGATGTTTTTGCGACTGACAAGTTCAATAACTTACAGGGGGACATCGAGCAGACAGAAGAAGTCCCAGCAGAAGAGGAAGCTGAGGAACAAAGAACTATGCAAGAGTAGGAAGAGCCAATGGAAGAAGAAAAGGAAACAAAGCAGGAAACCACCTCTGAAGTTCTAGAGATGCAAGATACGGGGATGGACCAAAAAAAACAGAGTGAACAAGTGGCATCCGCTAAGGGAATCAAACCTACAAGAACAACCATAACCTTAGTCGTCACATTCCAAGCACCACTCCTCAGAGCAACCTTTGGGCAGGTAATAACTGTGACACAAATGCTAAATCTTGGCCCGGTACCTCCCCTATTTCCAAAGGATGTATTAGAAGAAGAAGAGATCCCGATGACCGAGGCTGAAGAGAAAGAACAACAAGAGGAGGAAATCACTGGGGCAGCTGATGAAGGTCTAGACAAAGCTGAAGATGCAGAGGACAAGGATAAGGAAACAAACATCACTAGGGGAAATGTTCCTGATGAGGCCCAAGATAAATAAAAAGGGGCGGGTGAGACCCACACCACTAAGGAGGAACAACAACAGGGAACCGAGGAAGAACCAAAAGAATAGACTTTGGTGAACAAGCCACCCCTATCACCTCAGTGGTTAGTGGAGAGAAAGAAGAGAAAGGCCCTGTCCAACCTGAGAGCTCACCTCTCTCTAGCTGAGATGATGGCCCAGGTCTAGGAACCACCAAAGGCTAAGAAAGCCTGGATGGTTCATACCCTTTGAACTGGGCCAAGCAGAGAAACAGTTGCAGTTATGACAACACCTCCCACAGACACCGATGAGGAAATGGCCAAGGCCAGAGACTATGATATCATGGAGATATCATTGGAAAAGAGAGGAAAATAGGGCAAAGTAAACCTGTTAAAAGAAGCAGCCAGAGCTGTAGAGGCCCGATATGAAAAAGAGGCCCAAAGGCTCAAAGTAGAAAAAGAAAAGATAGTGAACCTAATGGGGTTGCTTACTGAGCTGGCCCAGCCTATTAGTGTCATTCCTCTAGAGGCCCCCACGTCTAATGCACCGTTACCATAGAGTGACATTGAATCTCTGCGAGCAATGAAGAAGAAGGCCCAAGTGGTCGATGAGTGGGTCACTCTGCAAATAGGAAACACTCAACATTTCCTAATATCCACCCTCCCAGATTTATACATGGCATAACACATCCTACATCAAGTGGAGACCATCCTTAATATATGGGAGGGTCATATGGAAAATTATGAAGCATGGAAGGTAGAGTTGGAGGAGCTCCTCAACCTTGGGGAAGAGATGGTCTCTGAATCTGGGATTCTAAGAGAAGAATCATTTAACTTTGTGAGGACCCAAAACTCTAGACTTGACCTCACATTAGAGGTACTCAAGTAACTGGTAGGGGCTTTGCATGATAAAGTCAACACAGTGCAGTATTCATCAGATATGTACAAGGCATTTGTCGCAAAGGTCTCTAGAGTTGACCCATTCAGCACCGACACATGCACTCCATAGGAATACGTTCTTGGAAAGTTTGATGAATTGATGGAGTCCAAATACCAATCCCTAGAGGGATTGGATGGGAATTAAATGACAAGGCTAACTCGCATGATCCTTAGTGGTCATGATGCAAAAAAAATGACCGATGAGTTCAAGGATAATGTTTCAGAGCTAGGGGAACAAATTGAGGTGGCTAAGTACCGGCGGTCCTACCTTAGAGAAATTGATGAGGATGGAATCTCCTGCCTTCTCCAAACCTTCAATGACAACAAGCAACAATAATATTTCTCCAGAGACCAGAGAAAACCCAAGCATTTTGTATTCTTTATTCTTTCAAAATGTAAGTTCCCAGACTCCGGAATCCTAGATCCCAAATTTTGTATTCTTTCAAGTGATCCGTGTCCCGGTCCCTGAGGCCGACCAGTCACTTTCAGAAGCGGTTAATAAAGGCTGTCAAAAGGTAGTTGGCTACATTGAGGAATGTCAGATTAATAGTTGGTTTTCTGATAGATGATCTTCTCAAGGCACCGCTTTAGAGGTACACCTGGCACATTGGAGACAGGGTGCCACATTTCCCATTTATGAGGCATGTAGCCTTGATCCCTAGGGATTTGATTTCTTCCTTCTCTTTCTTGGCTCTCTTCCCGAGGCTGATTCTTCCGCTCTACCTTCTTGTCTTATTCTTCTGACATGTCAGGCCTATTCCATCTCAAGGTCTTTTGTAGGGCGACGCAGGTAGTACCGGCCCCCAGATAGTGTATTTTATTGTAGTGTAATGTAAAATAGGGTTAGGGTTAGGGTTAGATGAAGAAGTGTATAAATAGTAAGTCTGATCCATTTCCAAGGGTCGGCAAAATTAATGATTTTGCTATCCACAGTAATAAGAAAGTAGTATTTTTCACTTCAGTTGCAGAGCTCAATGCTCCATTATTTTACCTTCCAATAGTTAGATGCTCCTCTGGAGCCACCATTGTATCATGCACCAGTGCTTGCTGGAAGAAATATTAATGAAGAAGGGAGAGTTCTTTGCAATGATGTTGTTGGCATTCAAACTTCTGAGTTAATGGTATTTTATGTTTTATGTTCCTTATGTCTTCTCATCTGATATTTTAAGTAGCTTAACGACCTCTTTTCCCTTGCTACTGAAAAAATACAAACTGATGGTTGTATATTTCTTCGGTATTTAGTGTAGTATATCAGAGCATTATTGATGTTTCAAATGTTTAAGCATAACTATAGATAGAGGAAATACTTCTGACCCTGCAGGATCTTTTTCAGTTTATTTGCTAAGTGTAGAATGCTTGGAGAAGCCTCACCTTCCTAAATCTCTGGAGAGAATGAGTTGAATAAATAAGCTATCCCCCTCGAAAATAGTCACTTATCCCAACCGAGCCCCACACCGTCGTGACCCGACACCCAGGTGCTTGGAGGCTCAGGGAGTCTAACTTCCCTGGATAACCTTTGCAGGTGAAGTTGGCCGATACCCCCGGTACCTGGTGACAAATCATGATTGTTGGTGGACCTGGTCTGGTGGTTTCTACTTCTTTACCACCTTCTCAACCCATTCTTCCTCATCCACCTGTCTTCCTAGCATGGAGTATGATTTGATAAACCAATTGCACAATACCCCTACCAAGATATCTTTATGGGAGCTTCTTCAAACTTCACCTACCTACCATGAAGCCTTAAAAAAATCTCTAGCAACTCTTTCCACTCCACCTCCTAACCAAGATAACATCAATTCCTTCTTACAATGCATGCATGCTACCTCGAGTCCTCCTGACATTGTTTTTACTCAAAAGTATTTACCTTCTAAAGAAGTTGAAAATCAATATGATTCCCTTATGGTTGATGTTACTATCAATAAGAGTAACATTCATAGGACCTTGATTGATAGTGTATCTGGGCTTAATATTTGTAGCATGGACATGCTCAAAGCGATTAAATCCAATCTTTCAACTATTCAACTGACAATGCTCCTATATGTGGCTTTGATAACATTGATAAGAACACTTTGGGAATCATTAACTTACCTATCAAGGTAGGTTTTGTGATCCTTAATACCCCTTTTCATGTTATTCCTGGACCTCTTAATTATAACTTACTTTTGGGTACACCTTGGTTGCATGAGATGCATGTTGTTCCTTCCACCCTTCACCGTAAAGTCAAGCTTATTTACAACAACATTGTGTATACACTTCATGCAGATGATGCGCCAAATCCTTGTTTGAATATTCAAACCCATAATATTCCTATTCCTAATAGTAATCCTTCTTCCTCTAATGCTCTTCCTGGAGATGATTAATGGGGAACCTTCAATTTTAATCCTACCTTTATTGGAGAGTATAAGGTTTCTGATCTTGATTTTATGAAGCCACAAAGAGAGTTTGAACAATGAGCTTTTACATCTAATGCCCTTCATAATAACTTTGTCACTACTTCTACCCACTATGAATCTATCAAACCTAATAGTAATGACATAGTGACTACTGAAGTTCCATTGACTCCTTCTGATATGGCTTCTTGTTATGGTCTTGGTTATCATTTACCAGTTAAACAAGGATTCTATAGTTAAGGATGTGCTAAGCATAAACAGGGAATTAAAATGCCTTTACAGAATGAGGGGAATGAGCATTCTTATGGATTGGGATTTAATCCTCAACAACATAGAAATGTTACCAACATATCAAATAACACTTCAAAACATGATGACCCTATGAAGGAATTTGACCAAGAAGTTGTTTTGCCTAAACTCCTTCGTGCTAAGATGATTATTAGACCTAAATGCAAAAAGAAACATATTCCACACTTGAAGACTTTTCCTTTTTGTTTGTATCATAGATTTCATGATCACTCTACTAATGATTGTCAAGATTTACATTATAAGATTAGGCATCTCATTGATAGTAAAGTTATTTATATATCATGTGGCAATGAGTTGTATTTCAATCCTATTTTCTCTAAATAACATTTATGTTCCTGTAAGATAAAATATCATGGGACAAGAAGGATTCCCTAAATAATATTTATGTAATATAGTAAAGTGAGATCCTAAGTCCAATTTTATGTTTTCTTACACTTAATTAATATGATAAAATAGCTTGAGGAACACATAAGAAATAAATGGACAAGATACCTACCTTGTAACATAGAAGATCTGGAAAAACTCATTTTCTAAGGTCTGTAATGAGTTTCTGGAAAATCTAACAGTTGATATGGAACCATAATGCAGAGACGAACAAAACCCAGAAATTGTTTTCCATTCCGATGTCATCTTATGAAAAAGGTCGACCTTGACCCATAAATGTCAACCTTGACCCAATAATGTCGACCCTAACTTGCACAGATCCAAAAGTGACTTTGTTCGTACCGTCTGAAAGAAAAATGAAAAGGGTATCTGGATTTGATCTCTGATCTGTTGTTCTACACCTGTAACTCCCAAAAATAGCACTTGCAAATATCTAAAAAGAGGAATTTTGGGGTGGCTATATAGGGTTTTGCCTTAGTAAAACCCCCATTTTCATGATCTCCACCTCCATGAATAGCTGAATATAGAATGTGTATGCAGTGAAAATCCTTGCAGCTGCACAACAAGTCAAAACATGCGTATACAAGATATAACAAATATTAAGAGCATGCAAAGAACTTGAAATACAACCTAATCTTCACTACAACCTCCGATGAGCTAAAACAAGTGCACCCAAGACTTGTTTGATTTGCTCTTAGATATTTTGTGTGTGTGCTCTCCCAAAATAATGCAATAAATCCCACTATGATGCAAGCTAGATGATGGTGAAGGGATTGAGGAAAAGTATGAGGAACTTGCCCCAAGCTTCACATGATGAAGATTGAGAATGCAATAACAAATCTAGAATGAAGATGCAAGATGAAATAAACTAAAATTGATTTCCATTACCTAACATGTAATATCTAGATGATCCTATGCTCATAAGAAACTAAATAGAATGAAGACTAAGAAATGCTTAAGAAAAATGCTCAAAAATGCAATCACTAGCTAGTTACTCTCACCAAAAGACAACTAGTTGCAAATGAGGAGTGAGGCCTCCTTTTATGGATTTGACATGAAAAATGAAGGGTTGAGATTAAGTGGTGGAAAATGAGTGGCTGAGATTAAAGGTTAGGTAGGGTTTTGGTGGAAGTGAAGGAGATTAAGAGGCAAAAGAAATGAGTGGCTAGGATTAAGTGGTTAAAGTGAGGAGTTGACTTTTCAAGGGGAGGGAATAATAATTTAA
>MU216903.1:130116-140725 GCA_018584345.1 Thuja plicata | reverse complement strand
ATCTCCTTCTTCTCTATCTTTTTGGGATCCACTTTTCCCTTGGTTAAGCAGTATCTATCTATTATGTGATATCCAACATACATAAAATTTTTGGTTTGCATTGAGGATCTATGTCCTTGATCATAACCTATTTCTTTGTTTTACATTGGGTTTCCATGGTTGAAAAATCTCTCACCTTGGAAACTGAATCGTGTGTTATCCCTCACAAGGGTTACTTTTTCACTTCTTGCATGATATATATTTGTATTCATCCCTTCCATGGCCTCATAGGAGCTGTGATCTTCTTGGCTTGGACTGGGTGTTGTCTATGGATATTGTCTTGATGTTGAAGAAGACATTATCATTGTTATTTTCTTTCCTTAACATGTCAAAATACTATGTCTTTTGCCATATTAAGGAGGGGGGCATGTATATGGCCTCCCTCGTTCTATATTATACATTTTTCTAACCTTTTTTTTTGCAGCATGCTAAATCCTCTGAAGGTAACACACATAAGTTGCTAAATCTTGAAGAGATACACATTCAATTACAATTCAATATGCTAAATCCTCAGTAGGTAACACACATAAGTTGCTAAATCCTGAAGAGATACGCATTTTACAAATGTATTCCATGATGATATAAGGATATGGATCTATGGGTAATTCATAAAATCCATTAGAAGATGCACTACATACATGCACAAAGCCACTAGAAGGTGCACAACTTTATGGGGTGACTATCAAGTGCTTTCTTGATGGGCCATCCTATCCTTTTTGTGGTTCACAGTGAGATACACACATCTTACTGGGCGAGCTAACCACTCCTCTCTCTCTATTTATCTTTGACTGGTGATTTCTCTCTTATCATGATCTTAGGGTTGATAAAGGCTTAAGTCCCTGGGGGATTCCTTTGTCCCTTTTGATTTCAATAAGATTATCTTTTCTTCATGATCTCCTTTACCAAGAGTTTGCATCAAGTCCATACTCTTGCTAAAGTGGGAGCTAAATGTATAGTCAGAAAATGGAAGCACTACCATTGTAGACTAGTTTAGCCTTTTGAGTAAGTGGTTTAGGGTCATGTCAAGCACCTTGAATGGGTCTCTGACTTGGATCTAGCTTTTTCCCCTATTCTGCCCCATTTCCCACTTTTTCCAGCCTGTTTCTAACACCTTAAACTGGAAATTGAGATTTTTGACCTCAGGGTCAAGGTCGACCTCACCCTTGACCTAGGTCAAGGTCACAATTAAAATTTTTCTGACTTTTTGTCTAGATTTTAGATTTTTGGGATTTCCGGATCTCGGGCTTCGGGAAAGTTTAATTCCCACTTCCAGGTCGGCTATTTTGGATTCCAAAATGATGATTATTAAATTATATTTAATATAGGTCCACTTCTAAGGGTATAGGTCTAATGGGAATTTAATTCTCCTATGTAGGCCCCTCTAGAATATTGTGCCCTAGATTTGTATATAGGGAATCTTTCTCCTCTCAGTTTCTTTAAGACTAACCATCATCAAGCATAATCACAAGCGCTAAAGATTTGATAACCATCAACTAAATGAAAGATAAGGAGAAAGATTTGAAGCAAGCATCTATTCTCAAGCATTCAAGCATCCAATTCATCAAGGAGATCCATTGGTAGCCATTGAGGGATTCAAAGCTCTATGGACCTCTCTTGTTGAAGATTTCTCCATCCACATTCCTCCAAGCTTCTTCCTATTCCAAGATCCATTCAAGATTGATGTTGAAGATATACATGCAATTTATTTGAGTCATCCTACATTCTAAATTGTACATTCTACATCCATTTTGTGCATCCATACTTGTGGGTTCAAGGATTCAAATCCTCCACAAGGGCCTTTTACATGAGCAAGGTGAATTATTTCATTTACTTTGTTTATTTCTGTAATTTCATTTACATATTTAAGGTTAATTTCAAAATTAGGGTTTGACCAAGGAAAGCCCCTCCCCCTCTACAAAAAAACCATTTTTCTTATAGGTATAGGTTCAGAACAACAGATCAGAGTGCAGATTCGGATACCCTTTTCGACAAACTTTCGGGATCTGAAAATAGATTTTTAGTCTGAGACTTTTTAGGTCAATTCTGCCCTAGGTCAGAATTGGAAATTCTGGGTCAAGGTTGACATTCTAAACTAGGTCAAAATTCACCTTTCTTAGAAAAGAAAAATATTTATAGGTTTTGTAGATCTCACAGTTTCGGTTCTAAATCACAAAAATCAACAGTTTTTGAGAGTGTCTGACAGGGTTTTCAACAGGTTCTTTTTCAGAGGTAAGTATTTTATTCCATTTTCCTTTGCAATCATTTCTAGATTTATACCCATTATTAATTAAAATTAAATTTAAGATGATTAATGGAGGCATAGGGTATCTTTTATGTGCAAATCTCTATTGTTCAAAACCCTATCTAGAGACTCTCTATTTTCTTGTTTACACTAGTAAATAGTATATCATCAACAAATATCTCTGCTAATAGTATTTTTTTTTGAGGTCCTTCTTTGATATACAAACTAATATAGTCATTAGTTCTCTAAAATCCAATACTTACTAGGTAACCATGCAATCTTTCATACCAAGCTCCAGGAGCTTGTTTTAGTCCATACAAGGCTTTGTGAAAATTTCAAACCACATTCTTTTTGTTAGGATCAACAAAGCCTTCAGGTTGCTCAATATAGACTTCTTCTTCAAGAATTCCATTAAATAATGTAGATTTTACATATGTTTGATATACCTTGTATCCTTTGTGTGCAACATATGCCATAAGAGTTATGACTCCTTCAAGTCTTGCAACAGGAGAAAAGGTTTCTCCATAATCAATACCCTCTTCTTGAGCATATCCTTTACATACGTCTAATCTTTCTTTGTTTCTGGAAACTCCACCTTTTCATTCATCTTGTTTCTGAAAACCCACTTAGTGCCAATCACAATCTTGTCTTTTGGTCTAGGTACAAGAGTCCAAGTTTTGTTCCTTTCTATCTTCTCAATCTCTTCATTCATAGCTTCTATCCAGATTTCATCATTTAATGCATCTTTAATATATCTAGGTTCAATTTCACTAAGCAAACATATACCTTTAATTTTGTTCCTTGTCATTATACCTTATTTTTGATCTCCAATTATTTGTTCAGGTGCATGATGCCTTCTAACATATTTTTCAAGTACAGGTTCCTTCCTCTTTGATTCTGGACTTGATCCACTTGGTTCACCATGTTCAAAATTTCTGTTATGCTCTTCAAACTGGTACTCAGGTTCCACTGGCTGAGACTTGGGCACCTCTGTTTGAGACTCAAGTGCCTCTATTTGTGACTTGGTTCCCTTTGTCTGTGACTCGGTTTCTTTAGTCTGAGACTCAGTTTCTTCAATTAGTAGTTCGGGTTGCACAGGTTGCAACAAGATTTGTGTAGATGAATTTAGTGGATGACAAGGTTGTTGTCCAATCACCATTGCCTATGTCTTAGGTATAGTATCATGTTCATAATATACAAAGTTTATGTAGTCCTCAGGCCCTTTACTGCTATGTTCTTTACTTCTCTCTACAAACTCATCAATGCTTACATGTATACTTTCTATGACTTTATGAGTAGTAAGATTCAAAAATTTATATGCTTTCCTTTTGCAGGAGTAGCCTAGGAATATACCTTCATCACCTTTTACATCAAATTTTCCATTTCTCGCTCCCTTCAAGATGTAACATTTACTTCCAAATAATTTGAAATAATGAACATTAGGTTTATATCCATACCATAATTCAAAAAGTGTCTTCTTAGTACCTTTCTTCAATTGAACTTTGTTCAAGGTGTGAATTGTAGTGCTAATGGCCTCCTTCTAGTATTTGGTAGCAACATTCTTTTCAATCATCAAGGTTCCTGCACAATCCATAATGGATTTGTTCCTTCTTTCTGCTATCCCATTCTGTTGTGGAGTACATGGGGAAGATACTTGTCTCTTGATTCCTCCTTCATTATAGAATTTAGTGAACACATTATAAATGAATTCACCTCCTCTGTCAGATCTCAAGCATTTAAGTTTCTTTCATGTTTCTTTCTCAACTATGGCAAGGTATCACTTAAAATTCTGAAAAGCTTCTGATTTTTTTTTGAGAAACATAATAGTCATCATTTTGGAATGGTCATCAACAGATAGAATGAAATGCTTCTCACCTGTATAACTTGTTGTTCCGATTGGTCCACACAAATTATTATGCACTAACTCCAATACTTCTTCTGTATGGTAATTCTTGCTCTTGAAACTAGTCTTTCCCATCTTCCTAATTTGATATTGTTTGCATATTGCTAGTTCAGGTTTATTCAAAATAGGAATACCTCTTACTCTTTTTTCCTTGCTTATGTTGACTAGGTTATCAAAGTTCACATGACATAACCTTTTATGCCATAACCAACTTTCTTCTACTTGTGCAATAAAACATTAACTTTCATTGAGATCAAGATAAAATATATTACCTTTTTGAAAGCTTGAGTTTCTAGATTTTATTGTGTATATTTTTTGACATCAACGTTTCTCTTACATCCTAATGATGGATCATAGGGTGTGATCCGAACATTGATTTTAAAAAACATACATAATCAAATCCAAAAACTCAAGCTTTTAAATTCAAATGGATTGTGGAAATCTGATAGATTACGGCCTTTTGTTTGTCTGCCAGTTCCAACTAGGTTTCCCTTACTATCCAGGAGCTTGGCCTTACCATTCATGAATTCTACCTTGAAGCCAATGTTATTTATTTGTGCCACACTTAGTAGATTACGCCTTATTCCTTCAACCTAATAAGCATTATCACATTTGATTCCTTCTGTTAGAGAAATACAACCTTTACCTTTCACATAGCAAGGTTCATCATTCCCAAAGTTGACACTCCCACCATCATAGTGCTCAAGATGTTAAAATTTGGTTTTATCACCAGTCATGTGGTAAGAACAACAACTATCAATTATCCAAGTGTCATTCTTGCTAATATGAGAGTAAACTATGGTCTTTTCATTATCTTCATTTTCTGAATCGTCCTTAATAGCAATGTAAACCATTTCATCTTCATCTTCATCACTATCAGAATCTTTAGCAATACAACAAGATTTCTTACCTTTGTCCTTGTAGCTTTTGTAACTCTTGAAATATTTCTTGCCTTTGTACTTGTTGAACTTTTTCTCATCTTGGTCTTCTTTGTTCGGACACTTAGCAGCAATGTGACCAACCTCATTACATGAAAAGCAAATCAATGGTACTCTTCCTTTGTACTTTCCTTTGGCAGCTCTCTTTTCAAGTAATGCTTCAGTGATTTGTATATCTTTATCATCATATTAATCATCACTGTCACTGCTAATCTATTTTCCTTTCATCTTACCAAGGTTTAATTTAACTTTGAATGCAGACTCAAAATTTCTAAGATTGGGAGAGTAATTTTCAAAGTTATCCAACTCAAAAGTTGTAAGCCTTCCAACCAATGCATCTAGAGTTATATCATTACTGCACCTCATCTCTTGAATAGCTAAAAATCTAATAGCATAGATAGGAATCAAAGTCCTCAATACCTTACTAACCACTATTTTGTCTTCAATTGTTCGACCGATAGCTCTGATGGCACTGGCACTTTTCTTGATTCTTTCACTGTATTTTTTGTAATGTTTTCTCCTTCTTTCATTTTCATCTGATCAAACTGACCTCTAAGACTTTCTACTTTGGCTCTCTTTACATTATCATATCCTCTATGCATATCATGTAGTTTCTTCCACATATCATAGGTAGTAGGACAATCCTTGACTTCATCAAATTTGACATAGTTGAGTGAAGAAGCTATATCAATCATCATTATGTTATGATTCTTCATGTCCATCATTTGTTCCACAAACATAGGTCTCGGTGGTTCCACATAATTGTGATCTAGGAATTGCAAACTAGTGTCTCCAATAGTATATAGATGTAGCCTCATCAAATCTTTCCATGCAGCGAAGTTGTCTTTGTTAAGATTAGGGATCTCCCTTATGTAAGACATCTCTGATCTTTAGCTTAGGCCTTTAAACCTTCCCTAAAAGCACCAACAACTTTGATACCAATTGTTGGAAATGATTTGAGTAACTGAGAGGGGAGGGGTGAATGAGTTACCACAAAAAAAAATCCAAGTCCCTTAGATGTCTTAAACAAACTTTTCATTGTTGCTTTGTTGACACAGATATCTATTGTCACTTGGTTAACATAGCAAATCTTAAGATATTAACTGTGATTATCCTTTAGTAATTAATTTTAGAAACATAAAACATAAAGAAAATGTACACAGATAACACCAAGATTTAACGTGGAAACCCAATATGGGGAAAACCACCAATTGTAACTAGTTACTATTTTTCACCCTTCTGAAGTGAGCCCTGTTAGGAGCCAACCCTGTTAAAGGTTACAATAACACATTTTTAGGTGTGACCCTATTAGAGGATTTAATCACCCTGTAAGGAGTGGCTTTGTTAGAGGTCTTCAAACATGTCAATATAGAAATGTTACCTTGTGAGAGGATTTACAAAGACTGTTAAGTCTACTATGTAAAGAGATTTTTGATCACTACTACAATTGTTAGAGAGTAAGAATGGATTGACCTGTTTGTCGAAGCAACTATCTTTGTTGATTCAGATCTCTACTATGGCTTATAAAACTTGATACTCACTGATTGGATTTTCTGTTGCAGCTCTATATGTTCTGTTCTAAATTAGAATCCCATTTGATTTCACCTCCAAACTTCATTACATAAACACACACATCTCACATCTTATAATCCAAACTTGACCTTATATATATATATATAAGCCTTGTCAAGTCAGCCTTAATAAACTTTCAAATAATCAATGAAACTTAATTATGTCGGCTACATATAACTAATTAACCATAAAATATAAACTATTGTTAGTCAACTATCACTAAAAGTATAACTCAGTTAATACTGAAATCCTTCAATGCCCGACCAATATTGTAATGCCCAAATGAACTTGGTTAGAATTGAAAATCACTTTGGTCTTCTTTAATGCCCGAGAGAGATTGGCATACACTAATTGTACTTGGATAGGATTAGACATTTGTGTAAATATTAATGAAAATACACAATATAATAATTGTCATCAACAATATCATTGTAGGATTTAAGGTTAGATCTGCATTGATAGGAAATTACATAAATTAAAAATTGAGAAAATACAAAAAGTGCTAAAGTTTGTTTTGTGGCCTAAATTTTTAATCGTACCAGCAAAGGCCTCCTTGTAAACATTCACATTTATGTTTAATTTAGTTTCAATTCATTGTACCATGACCACAGGGAACCTTGGGAGTAACTTCATTATTCTTTCAAGAGGGGAATTTGCATCGCTTATTCCTAATTGTTGCTTTTTGTAAAAATGAAGCTCAACTTGTAGCAGCCTGGTTTGTCACAACGTGAGTTGGGATTTCAGGCTCACTTGGGAGTTTGAAACCTATTTTGTGAGCGATCAGCCTAGTTGATGTTCTCTTTTTTGGTGCAAACTCCTTGCAACGTGACCTCGTCATCTACAAAGAATAAAAACATTATAACCTATATGATAATTTTTAAGAGAATGAAAAGCACTAGACTCTAAATTTTGTCAATATGAAATGGTTTACCAGTGGCTTCCATGGAAGTAGGTTGTATGATGTTTATTGATCAATATCATCAGCGATGCTGGAATCATAAACTTCAGTGTTTTTTTGTAGAATGTAGCTTAATATAGTGTAAAATGATTGTGATGTTTGAGCAGAGGAGTATGAGTCCCTACAAGTGTAAGGTGTAGACAATACAACATGACTATAAATAGTAACACTTTTAGAACTATAATGAGTAAACTAGTACTGATTCATGGTCAAAAGCTTATGGGTCAATTAGATGAGGTGGTGTTGTTGGTCTCAGTTATTTCCACATCATTTTTTGAGTGTACACACAACAAGGTGTACTAGGAAACAATGTTGTTTGTCTTTTAATATTTACCTTGGTGAAAACCCAAGATGGAATATAGTTGGTCACCACTATTCAAAGGGTATGGTTGGTCTGCACTGTTCCAAGGGTCTATTGCGGGGAAAGAGTTTATGAGCATTTTCTGAGACATGGACTGTTGTTGTATAAGAAATATCTACTGGATTAGTTGTTTTAACATTATTTAAGTAGCACCTTTAAAAATTTAGAGTAGAAACAAGGTGTGGCTTAGAAGACAAGATCATCATATAGATATGGGGAAAGAGAGGAATCATCAATGATACTAGAATGGATTGCAAGCCAATCTTGTTGTTCTCAAATTGATAGATATGGGATCTCTACTAGGAATTCTGTGTGGGGAATGTGTTTGTGGAGTACATTACAAGATTCACAGAAATATTCTAGGATATCTTCATCTGCATCAATTCTAGAGTAGGTTGCAAGAATACCTAGAGTAGTAAGTTTGTGACAGGCCTTGTAATAATTATCTAGAGTGTATTCATAATTATTGACAATCCAGTAGCATTGATATGGGTTACTTGTGTTAGCACTAAGCTGAGACCATTTATGTTTTCTTGATTAGATCATGCTCACTTGGTTTGGATCATGATTAGTGGTTGTGGTTTTAAAGGTTGAAAATGATAGACATTGAAATTTAGTTAACAACGACAAAGTTGAAGAAAAAGGGCAACAATTTTTTAACAATTATAATTAGTTTTTGGTGTCTATCACCTGTTGAGCTTCAAAAGGGTAACAATAATTGTATCAAGGAATGGTGAGTGGAAATGTAGTTAACATTAGTGATAATATAGAGAAATGAATGACAATATTCTATTTTGTTCGCTACAAAATCATAATGAAATCTGACTATAAGTAAACACAATGCCAAAACAACACACGTCACCACTTTTCAGGCTTTTGAGGGTGGTCACCTAAGGCACAAACAAGAGGAAATAATAAAAATTTTTCCATCTAGATAAGCATAAACCCAAAATAAGTTTCATTCTACAGAGAAATGTAAACATTAAGACTACTAAAGTTAACAAAAAAAACAAATTAAAACTGATTGATCCTTCTTTCCACATCAAGTGCACATCAAAATGTACAGTTAAGGAAACAAAAAGGGATATGAAGTTGATAAAAATGATAGAATATATTATACAAGGCAAGATAAACAAAGATAGGTACATGGAAAATATTTGAAAACTGAAAATGAAATTAACATGAAAGAAATGATACAAACTACAATAGGTGAAGTATGTAAAATTGTCAACATACCTTGAAAGGAAGCTTCACTTCTTTCTGCTTTGTGACTTCTGCATTTGAAAATGGATAAATTGTAAGAATGTATATAGAAGGAAACATAACTATGGATAGATACATGGAAAAAAATAGAAAACTGAAAATAAGGATAGATACATGGACAAGAATGGAAAACTGTAAATAAAATAAACATGAAAGAAGATTGAGTACTCTATGTAAAATTTTCAACATACCTTGAAATAAAGCTTCACTTCTTTTTTCTTCATGACTTCTACTTTCTTGTTTCTCTTCCATGGATGTTGAATGGCTTGAATGGTAAATAATGAGTTTGTTTCAAGTTACTTGTATGTCATGTGTTTAATTTTAGTACTCTTGTAAAATTGAAATTTGAATTTGTCAACGTCACTTGCAAGAAATTAATCCATTGTTGCATTTATCTCAGATTTTATAATCTTTGACTATTAATTGGTGGCCTTACACATATTGTATTTCTCTCCACAGGTGGTTTTAATCTTGATTCAACCACAATTTGTGCACTTGAGGTGGTAAGGACTAGTGTAGCTGGAGTAATGGGTCACGATGATGGAAAATGTCTTAGGGTGTCCACATATTTGTAGGCACTACATGGTCATAGATTTTAGATTATGTCGCTAGATTACAAGTTTTTTTGTCTTCTTACTTGTTTGAATGGAAATGTTTTCCTAGTAATGTCGTTTGTGTCTTAGTTGGCCAACTGCATAAACTTGAGTAGTGGTGACGTGTGATGTTTGTGCAATGGGTTTGATTTGAATCAGATTTGGTTGTGAATTTGTACTAGATGACCCAGCTATATTCACAACAAAAGGTGTTAATATCATGGAATGCTTGAATACTCAACAAGATAGGACTTGTTTTATTTATGACTTGCATATATAAAAAACCATATATTAACCATCATGTGTACATTTTGTGGTTTGTTACTTTTATGAGTTTATTTTTATATGTTTAAAATTTTTACCTCACAACTTCTGGCATTCAGGTTGAAAGGTGTGGGGCCCAAACACATCCACTAAAATATAACCTATTAGACCCTGCACACCTTCTAGCTCCTTTCCCCTAATATGGTAGATGTAGATTCCTATTATCTTGAGACCAAGTCTATAGGATTTCACAAATGCAAATCCACCGAACGCCAAGAACACCTGCATGCAAAATACCTAAAGCTGAAAGAGAAACCTATGAGAGAGAATCTAGGGTTTGGAAAATCTTAGCGGAGTGAGAGAAAATTGTTATTTCCCAAAAGAATTAATTACAATAATTACAAAAAGCGGCTTATAAGGTGAGAAACCCTAAAGCCGGAGAAAGCTAGGTTTGTGCATTTAATAATTAATAAACA
>MU216903.1:98187-108217 GCA_018584345.1 Thuja plicata | reverse complement strand
CATTTCGGATGCATTTGTGTTTGATTCTCCATGATTAGGTGAAATTAGGGTTAGGATCTTATGGATTCTCCTTGGTTTCCCTCTTCATGACTCTATTTTCTAGGTAGGACCTATGTGTGGTCCCTCCTATGCCTCATCATACTCTCTCTAGGCCTCTAGGCCTTCTTTCCAGCATTTTGGAATGTTTCATCACCTTCCTAGGTCCTCGACTGACCTTGAAATCTCACAGACATCACTAGGTGACCTTCCCAGAACCTTAGGTTAGGGTCAAAATCAACCCTAACCTAGGTCAGGGTCAAGGTTGAGCTTGACTTAGGCTAGGGAAAGTTTGACCTTAACCTAGGTCAAGGATGAGGTTGACATAGACCTCTGATAGGTGTTGGTCCCCGCTTTCAATTCCAGAGCTTATCGGGGTTCTAAACTTAAATTAGGTGTCCGGGTTTAGATGCAGAAGTGTTTTCACCAATATCTAATTTAATTCATTCCCTCCTTGATTGGTGATTGTGATTGAACCATAATTCAAGGTGAAATGTGAATTTGGGTCCCTCGCATTGCCCTAGGAGACCTATATTGAGATCTCTATATAAACACTCTCTTTTGCCTTCATTTCATCATGAAACAAAATCAGGAGATGACATGATGCAATGATGATGCAAATAAGAAAGAGGATGATATATAAGGACAAATCTATGAGGACATGTTGATACATTCAAGCATTTTTGTGGACAAGCTATTGTAGATCTTCATTCAAGCAAGAAGGTGCTCTTTTCTATTAGATCTACCATTCTCAACATTCAAGCATTCAAAAGGACATTATCATGGGGTAGCAATTACAAATTTTGAATTGGTAGGAGTACTTTAGCCTTGGGGGCTTGGTATGCTTTCTTTATCATATTCAAATCTATGCATTGCTTTCTCATTTCCATGCTATGTTAGGATTATTAATATAGAAGATTAGATCTTGATATTGCATGTTCAAAGACTCTTTTCAAAGAGAAAACACACACATACATACATTCTATATTTGGCTATTTGTGGAGGTGGAGATCACCAAAATGGGGGTTTAACTAAGGAAAAACCCTATATAGCCACCCCAAAACCCTCTTTTCAAATATTTGTAGGTGTTGTTTTCGGGAGTTAGAGGTACAGGATAGCGGATCCGAGACCAGATTTGGATACCCTTTTCAACGAACTATCAGGATCTAAAAATAGATTTTCTATCAAGGTAGCACAGGTCAGGGTCAAGATTATTGGGTCAAGGGTGAGATTAGTGAGTCAAGGTTGACCTTTTTCATAAGACAATGTTGGATTGGAAAAATATTTCTGGGTTTTGTTTGTCTCTGCGTTTCGGTTTTGGATCATACTTTAGATTTTCTAGAAATAGAGTACAAATATCATAAAACAACATTCTTCAGATCTGCTATGATATGAGGTAGGTAATTTACTCCTTAATTCTTCGCAAGTATTCTCAATTCCTTATCATAATAATTAAGTGTATTAGACTAAAATTGGACTTAAGGTCTCTTTTCATGTGTAATTCCTATCATCTAGAAGACCTCATGTTCAACACCAATTTTAGATCATTACATTTTGGTGAACTCACGATAGACAACTCTTTCTTTTTGGTGTTAGATTTATATTTAATATTAGATCTTGCATGCATATAGAAGTAGGTTTTCTTTTATGCTCCTGCATTTATACTTCAAAATTCATAAAAATCATAAAATTTCTTGAAGAAAACACAAAAATATTTACATGCTTGTTATTTTATTTTTGTGCTCAAAATGTATGATTCTTGTTTAGAATACTTTGATGAGGATTTTATTGTACAAGAGGATAGATCCCTTAATAAGTTACATGGAAGTGAGTTTTCAAATGGTTCAAATGGGACCACCATGGATCCCATTCCCACTTCATCCTCCTCCACAACCTCTCCAATTGACTTTTACCATAGAGTGCATGCATGGTTACCTTCATACCCCTCTATTTGCAATATTGAGATACCTAGAATGGTATTTCCTAAACCTTTGATGACGGTAAAAGGATATCCTCGAATAACTATTAAGGGTAAACCTAGAGACCCTTTGGATTTCTTTGATAACACAGATTCCATTTCGCATGCTTATCGCACACAAAATAATCCTCAACCTACTGTCCTAGCTACTTTACCTCCTTCTCAACCTATGCTTCCTCCAACACCTAGGTTACCTTCTTACTTTAAGGAATATGATTTAGTTGAGCGGTTGCGTATTAATCCAGCTAAGATCTCTTTATGGGAATTACTTCAAACTTCTCCTACATATCATGAGGCATTGCAAAAATCTTTATCCACTCTTCCAGCTCCGCCTCCTAACCAAGAGAACAGTAATTCATTTTTGGAGTACATGCATACTATGCCTTCTGTACCTCCTATTGTGTTTTCTGATAATGATTTACCTTCTATTGAGGTGAAAAATCAATATGATTCTCTTATGGTTTCTGTCTCTATTAATCAGAGTATCATTCGTAGAACACTAATTGATAATGGATCTGGGCTTAATGTTTGTAACATGGATATGCTTAGGGAAATTAAATCCAATCTTACAACCATTCAACCAGATAATATTCCTATTCATGGCTTTGATAACATTGCAAAGAAAACTTTGGGTATTATTATGCTACCTATCAAGGTTGGTCCTGTTCTCCTCTACACTCCTATCCATGTTATGCCAGGACCACTCAAATACAATATTTTATTAGGAAGACCTTGGTTACATACTATGCATGTGGTTCCTTCTACTCTTCATCATAAGGTGAGGTTCATTTATAACAATCTGATGTACACATTAAATGTGGATAATTCACCAAATCCTTGCCTGAATGCAGAATATGCTAAAGTTCCTGAGCCCATACAACCTAGTGAAAAACTTGAGCAACCACTTGAAGTTAAACAAGCTGAAATTTCAACTTCTTCTTTGACAGAAGATGATTGGGGAACATTAGATTTCAATCCTTCTTTCATAGGGGAATACAAAGTCTTAGATTTAGAATTTATGAAATAACAAAGTGAATTTGAAAAACAAGTGTTTATCCCTTCTCTGTTATCTGAGGAATTAAAAAGCAACTTAGTTGCCGATTCAAGTAATGAAATGATTGAGACAATCAAACCAGATTGCTATGACATTGTGACATATGCTGCTCCTTTAACTCAATCTGATATGGCCGATAGATATGGTTATGGTTATCATTTACTCAAGAAATCAAGATTTAATGGAAAAGGTTGTAAATATGAGCAAGGTATACAAGTACCCTTGGACAATGAAGGTTGTGATTATAATTATGGGTTAGGATTCAATCCTTATAGGAAACCATCTGCTTTTCCTCTTAATGCTAATCATATTTGTGGTGGAAATTTGAAATTGGTTAATCTACTTCTCCTTGATATGGATCAAAAACCTAGTTTGGATATCTTTCCTGAGGATGAATTCCTCGTTGATTTTTTAGGGGCTTACCAAGATCTACCTAGGTTTCATCATAAAAGAAGAAAACTCTATTGTTTGAACAATGGAGCCTATTTTGGAGAACATGATGAACAAGATATTTCTCCTTTGCCAATGGATCCTCCCATACAAAGTAACTTATTAATAATAGAGACCATTGAAGTTCAAGTAGATGAGCATGATTCTGAAAAAACAATAAAATTTGGAAAATGTTTGAGTCAAGATGAACATGATCAATTGGTTTCCCTCTTGCTTGAATATAAAGATATTTTTTCTTGGACATATTCAGGATATGCTGGGTATAGATCCTAAGATTGTTACTCACAATATTATTCTTAAACCTAATGCTAAACCTATAAAACAAAAGATCTGCAAGATGAATTCGGGCATTGCCTTACTAGTAAAAGCTAAAATTGAAAAACTATTAGGTGCGGGGTTCATCCGTTCTATTGACTATTTTGAATGGATTTCTAATATTATGGTTGTTTCTAAGGGGGAAAATAAGATCAGAATGTGCACCGATTTTCAAGATTTAAATAAAGCATCCTTAAAAGATGACTTCCCACTACCTAATATTGACATGATTGTGGATTCAACAGCTAGTCATACTTTATTATCTTTTATGGATGTTTTTTTAGGTTATAATAAAATATTTATTCCTATTGAGGATAAAATTAAAACCACATTTATAACACCTTGGGGGACATTCTTTTGGGTCATGATGCCTTTTGGATTAAGAAATGTGGGAGCAACTTATCAACATGCCATGACTTTGATTTTTCATGATTACATTCATAAAATTTTGGAAGATTATGTGGATGATATCTTGGAAAAATCTATACAAAGAGAGGATCATGTATTCATTTTAAGACAAATATTTGAAAGAATTAGGAGCTATAATATGAGATTGAATCCTAAGAAATGTGCTTTTGGAGTAGATTCTGGAAAATTATAAGGGTTTATAATCTCTAAGTGAGGCATTGAGGTTGATACTGAAAAGATTGATGCTATTGTTAACATGCCTCCTCCTAATAACATTTCTCAATTATGCAATTTACAAGGTAAAATACAATCTATTCGTCTCTTTGTTTCTAATCTAGCCGATAGGACTGTTCCTTTTACTTCTTTACTCAGGAAATATACCATTTTTTCTTGGAACCAAGAATGTAAGAAATCCTTTGAGAAATTTAAGGAATATCTTGCTAATCCTCCTATCTTACAACCTACTCAATTTAATAAAACCTTTTATTGATATACTTCTGCTACTTCCAATGCTGTAAGTGCATTGTTGGCTCAACATGACAGTGAAGGAAAGGAAAGACCAGTATATTATATTAGTCAGACGTTATTGGACTATGAAACATGATATAATCAATTAGAAAGACAATGTCTGGCTTTAGTTTATGCTTTTCAAAAAATTCATCATTACTTGTTTAATGTTGAGGTCAATGTGATTGTTAAATTTGCTACTCTATTAACACCTTTTTTCAAAAATTGATCTCACTAGCCGTCAGCAAAGTGGGTGATGTTACTTACAAAATTTGATCTCAATTTTATCCTTCAAAATTCAATCAAAGGACAAGCTTTAACTGATTATTTAGCTGAAGCTCCTTGTCCTCATTCTGATACAAGTGTTACTCAGTAGAATTCCCAGATGAGAATATATTTGCAATTAAATAGGAAGACGTTTGGGAATTATATTTTGATGGTTCTAGATGTAAGAAAGGTTCTGGGGTGGGTATTATCTTGATCCCTCCTACAAAGAAACCAATCCCTATGTCATATAAACTAAATTTTCCTTGTACTAACAACATCACAGAGTATGAAGCTCTTATAGCTGGTTTACGACCAGCTTCATCCCTTCATATTAAAAATTTAGAAATTTATGGGGATTCGCAATTAATTGTCGAACAAATCAAAGGAGGTTATCAGACTAAGAATGATAAAATGATGCAATATTGAGATTTGGCTCTAGATATTCTTTCACAATTCTCTTCTTATATGATTTAGACTTTACCTAGGAAAGATAATCGATATGCGGACGCCATGGCAAGCACAAATTCTTTCATTTATCTTGAGAATAATGACAAAAAATTTCAATTTACTATACATACTCTTAAAAATCTTGCAATTTCTGAGAAGGTTACTGCTGATTGTTTTAACTTGCATCTTGATGAATGGTATTCACATGTCTTTCATTTTTTGAAAGATAATACTTTTCCAGAATCGGCAACAAGGAACACGCGTAATCATATTAGAAAGCTTATAGTCCGTTATATCACTTTAGGAGATACGCTTTACAAATGATCTTACAATGGTTTTCTACTAAGATGTATTAACAAAACTGAAGTACCTGTAGCTTTAGCAGAATCTCATTCTGGTTCTTGTGGAGGGCACTTTGGTGGCAAATATTTAGTTAATAAAATTCTTAGAATGGGGTATCTATTGGAAATGATGGAGCAAGATTCCTTTACATTAGTTAAAAAGTGTCCTCAATGTCAACAACATGGTAATTTAATCCACGCTCCTGCTCGTGAGCTTCATAATCAAGTCACTTTGTGGCCTTTTAGCGTTTGGGGTTTTGACCTTATTGGAAAAATCTCACCAGCTTCTTCTCAAGGACATGTGTATATCCTCATAGATACAGATTAATTTATGAAGTGGGTAGAAGCCATTCCCCTATGTTCTACTACTGCAGATGTTATTTGTGATTTTATCCTTAATCATATTATAGCATGATTTGGTATTCCTTCAATGATAGTTTCGGATAATGGTACTTCTTTCAAAAATAAAGAAATCATGAAATTCATGGAGAAATATCACATTCAACATATATTTTCTACTCCCTATTACCCTTAATCTAATGGTCAAGCTGAGGCATCGAATAAGGTTATTGAAAAAATATTAAAGAAAATGGTTAACAAGCATGCGAAATATTGGAATACCTAGCTTACTTATGCTTTGTGGGCCTACAAGACTAGAATTTGTATGGCCACTGGTACTTCTTATAATATTGTTTATGGTACTGATGCTATTATGCCTTTGGATTAGAAATACCATCTTTGTGTGTTTCATTTCACGAGATTATCGAAAAAGATACATTTTGAGAGAAATGATTACAATAATTAGAAATGTTAGATGAACAACATATAAATGCTTTGGAACATATTAAGGCCTATCATAAATCACTCCAGAAATAGTATAATCACAAGGTGATTGAATGGTCATTCTTGGTATGTGATTTAGTCTTATATGAGAATTAAAGGAATGTGAATGCTTTACCTGGTGAGAAAGGGAAGTTTAGCCCAAATTGGCTTGGACCTTTTGTGGTTATTGAGAACTTTACTTCAGGTGCTTATAAAATTGCTGATATGAATGGTGTCCCTCTTAAGGAACCTATTAATATTATGCATCTCAAACATTATTATCCTTAACTAAACCTTTTTATGTATGTGTGTGTGTTCCTTATAGAATAATCATTTTATAAGTCATATAATTACGAATGCATTCATACACATTTTCTTTCTATTAAATTTTTTTGTGCATTGATGAAAATACAAGTAATCAACCATAAAACTAATTGTTCAAACAAATTCTTTTTCATAAATAAACTTCTTCTAAGTTTGGTATGTATATGGCACATGCGCCATATCTATCAAACTCTATCTCTATGCTTTGAGGGTCAGTGGCTCCCAGCTCTCTCTGATCTATGGTGTGAGGCTGAGGATCTTGGAATGGTAGTCCATGTGTGGCTCCTCGATATACTCATCTCATGGTTACGCTCCTAGGCTCTCTGTAGATCGGCCATAAACTTCTCCTCTCTTTCTTTACATAACCTCAGTTCTTGTTGTACACATAAGAAGATATATGCATGTCTTGTGGGATCCCTTTGTCCTATAAGGGACTCTCACTCACTAGCTGGTAGTCGGTAGGATATGCATGTATCCTTAAGAACCTCAGATATAAAACTCCTCCACTCCGCTATACTCGCTACAAAAATTCAAGAACTTTCTTTAAATATTTTTTTCTAGAAACATATTGTAATCACCTAAAAATGGTCACATAAACCCTAGACCACCAATCTCAGTAATTAATCAAGAAACCCTAATCTTGATTATTCTAAGTCCTAAATCAAACAGGCAATTAGCTAATATTGTTGTTTACTTTTATTCAAGCATGCAAACTTAATTTAGAGCACACTTCATTTTGGGTTTAAAACTGAATATTAAACATTTCAATTTGGTGCTCTAAAACTTAATCCTAACTAGCTGGGATTAATAACAATCTGTATTTGCATTTTCATTTAGATTAATCAATAGTTTAATTTCAGCATATAGATTTAAATCCTTTGTTTAGGTCTTTGGTGTAGTCATTGAGCTTGCAATGACCTGAGAGAAAGCTCATACTCCTGCCTTCTAGAAGGCAACAGGTTGACTCTTTCAAACATGCAGGATGAATAAATCCATATTCATTCTTCTATGCAGCTGAAGAATACTGACCATGTTGAAGTGTTCTGCTAAATCAGAGGCCCACATTTAGCTAGCACACATATTCATTTAAAACATTCTAACTAAATTACATATGTCAAATCTGGATCTCCCTCCTGAGTATCACCAAAGGATCTAGATGGTGGGGGCATAGAGTGGCTACTCTCTCCTCTCTCACTGTGTCTAGGTCTAGGTGGTGGTGTCTCTGTGTGCGCTCGAGGAGGTCGTCATGATCTCAAGGGTGAAACATAGACTGCATGATCACTGGTACCTATATTGGGGCCAGGGGCATCTCCTCTTCTCTCTCCTCTACTCTCTCCTCCTCCATGGGATCCCCTTTAGGAATGGGCTCCTCCCCATGATCCTCCTCCTCCTCCTCTAATATATCACCACCCCAGTGCATCCTCTCTGAAATACCTGGATCACCTATAGGGTAGTCATCAGGGAAGATAGGATGGGTCCCCTGTAAACTCCAACATCTGATATAATCTTTGCTAGCACCCACATAGGATGTCTCAGGGGATACCTCTGTATCCTCGATCTCATCTGTCTCACTATCTACAATTTCTACTAATGTAGGTCGGTGTATGGCATCGGGTCTCTGATAGTACATCATCGGGTATGCATACTGAGGAACTGTCCATGGGACTCCTTGTATCAAACCAAACTATCTCATCACCCTATCATAGTAATATGGCATCATGACATGATTAGTGGGACCCTCTAGTAGTTTGTGTCGCTGTGAGTATCTCAACTGATATCTCATTTATGGCCACTCTATCATCTGACAATAATGTCTCCATATCACATCTATACATGGTACACGGTCAAGGCATACTCTCCAAAAGAGGATATCCCCATACTTCCAGACATCTACTAGTGGATATGCAAAGGATCTCAGTGTGCTCACATCTACATCACTGAAACACCTTTTGGTCGTGTACATGTGTAGTGCTCAAACATCCAAACCTATAACAAGGTGCATACTGTAAAACTCTTTCGCTGATATCTCACTAGCTGACTCAACTCATGGTAAAGATGGTTTAACATGTTGCACCCCCATGAGAAAACAACTCTATCACCCTCCATCCTATGCTTGAGGTCGGTAAATGGTGCTAAGAAAAATGTACCCTTCATGTTGGGTATCACAACCAATGACAATATACATAGCATCACTTTCCATACCAAAGTTGTCGAACCTACTAATATGGATGATAAGGTGATATGATCTGATCAGGTCCTCATATGCGCTACCCGTCCCAAGCAATACTCTTCATCTCCCAACACCTCAGGTGGAACCTGCGGTCCTCTCAGTCTGACAGGATCAATTTAGACTGGAAGCCGTAGAATCTTGTACACATCCTCTAGCATGATCAAGATCTCCCCTGATGGAAGATGGAAGGAACAGGTTGTTGGAGATTTGATTCTAAGCAGTTGATTGATTGTATGTTTGTCATTGATGACAACATATAATACATAGTAGTAATTATGTATGTACTTATCCTAATGATGATATAAAGACTTGTGTGGATAGATACATGTTGTTGACATGTTTATTATGTTATGTTCATACACACAGACCCAAATATGATGTTTCAGTAAAGTTATGTAATTTTGTTATTGGCAGTTACAGTTCTAGAAGTGTAACGGTTTAGGGTTGACTTATATCACATGTTTCTTGATTTACGCCTATCTTCTATATATGCGTGTGTATATTCATGTTTAGTTATGAGTTTATGGTATTAATCCAAAGGTGCCAAACATGTTTCAAGAAGATTGCAAAGTTAGAGTTAAATTAGTGAGGTCGACTTAGTGAAGCGTCGCGTCTATTTGGTTTATACTTGCGCGGTTGTAATTATGCTTGCGTGCTTAGTAGAGCCAACAAGAATGTTATGAAGAGTTGTCTTATAGGTCCCATGATCTCATACTATGAGGATGATACTTATAGCAAGTCAAAGGTGACACGCTAAGTGTGAATGATACAAAAAGATAAGAAAGATGTACAGAGAAGATTATCAGAGTTGGTTCATTCATCAAGAGTCTATGTGAAGAAGAAGTGAAAGA
>MU216903.1:73110-89444 GCA_018584345.1 Thuja plicata | reverse complement strand
AGAGAATATGCCTTAGAGATATTTCAACAAAGTTCAGGGTAGTAAATGAATCTGATCGATTAGTCTGGCTAAATGTACTGAGGTAGATATATAAGGTATATCTATTTTTGTGTCAGATCCTATAATTGCCTTAAGTTTAGTTTTCTTTCATGCTGGTTAGAATTATTCACAGATGACTCCATGCCCTTAGATTGAGCATTGGTCTATTTTTGTTTAGTTTAATGATTATCACCATTAAAAATCAATCTTAACTTTCAGTTTAGTCTGTTTTAGTAAAAGTTACAGTGATCATTTCCTATAAATCCACCATTAGTAAACTAGAATAATTCAGTGATTTCATTATTCTAAGTTTTCAAGGGTAATCCCGCCCGAGTCTGTGGAGCTCAAAGTGAAGGAGGTATCAAGACCTTGTTACTGTTGTCCTAGTCTATGCTTGATCAGTGTCAGGGATAAATAGAGTGAATCCTTTGAGGAGTATGTTTCATGACAGCAAGAAAAAGGACCAACACACCCTAAAAGGACAAAACCTCCCACTTAGGGTCGACCTCAGAAGGTCGAGGTTGACATAACTGGGTCAGGGTTGACCTTTCTGGGTCAAGGTCAACCCTCCCTATAAAAACATGATTTTTTCAATCATAAACATCAAAACAAGAAACCTACCTTAGGCAGTGGGTGTCAGCTGGCCAGGCACTCTCTGAAGACCTCCATACGGCTCACTCAAAATTCTCCTCTCTTCAGCATCTTGTCTCCTTCTCCAAACTTTTGCAAGTGGTAAGAATGAGGAGGTAAGTGTCTCTTTCTCTTATTTATAACTTCAAATTAGGGTTTCCTTAGGTTTTTTTTCTTATGGTTTCATTTGAATTTACTTAGGTCAAATTTGAATCTCCTTTTACATGCATTTAGACAAACATTCACTCTCTTCATCATAACTTGAGTTTGGTAGCTCCGTTTTCAGTGTCGTTAGAGGTGTTGGATAATTATTAAGATACCTAACCTCTTGAGTCAATTTAGGAAGGTTTAGGAACCTTCTAATTGGTTTAGGAAAAGAGTTCAATAAATTGCATATTCAGTGTATAGAATTTACCTTATCACCCTGTTTCACCTTTCAAGAATTAGTAAGCCAAAACATGGGGGGGGGGGGGGGGGAAANGGGGGGGGGGAATAAGGGGCTTTATACAATTCTCAAGATCATTATAGTAAGGGTTAGGTGATCTATGGATTTTTCATTAACCTTGTGTTGAAGGTTGCAGATACTAATGGTTTCTTGCAGGATCTCTACATTGAGGACTTGGCTATATCCTTTTTACTTTCTAATGTTTTCTTACTTTAGCTTACATACTCACATAGTGTCATATCTAAGATAAAGTGGGGGATAAATGCATCATCTTAAAATGGAATAACTTCCATTTTGGTATGTTTAGCACCTTCATTTAGTGTGCTTGCATATTAGATTTGCATTTAGAATGCATTTGTGTTTGATTCTCCATGATTAGGTGAAATTAGGGTTAGGATCTTATGGATTCTCCTTGGTTTCCCTCTCCATGAATCTATTTCTAGGTAGGAACTATGTGTTGGCCCTCCTGTGCCTCATCATACTCTCTCTAGGCCTTCTTCCCAGCATTCTAGAATGTTCCATCACCTTCCTAGGTCCCCGGTTGACCTGGGAATCTCATAGACATCACTAGGTGACCTGCCTAGAACCTCAGGTCAGGGTTGAAATTGACCCTGACCTAGGTTAGGGTTGAGGTTGACCTTAACCTAGGTCAGGGGTGAGTTTGACCTTAACCTAGGTCAAGGGTGAGGTCGACATAGACCTCTAACATGTGTTGGTCCCCGCTTTCAATTCCAGAGCTTATCGAGGTTCTAAACTTAAAATAGGTCCCCAGGTTTGGATGCGGAAGTGTTTTCTCTGATATCTAATTTAATTCATTCCCTCCTTGGTTGGTGATTGTGATTGAACCATAATTCAAGGTGAAATTTGAATTTGGGTCCCTCGCATTGCCCTAGGAGACTTATATTGAGATCTCTATATAAACACTCTCTTTTGCCTTCATTTGATCATGAAATGAAATCGAGAGATGACATGATGCAATGATGATGCAAATAAGCAAGAGGATGATATAGAAGGACAAATCTATGAGGACATGTTGATACATTCAATCATTTTTGTGGAAAAGTTATTTTAGATCTTCATTGAAGCAAGAAGGTGCTCTTTTCTATTAGATCTACCATTCTCAACATTCAAGCATTCAAAAGGACATTTTCATGGGGTAGCAATTATAGATTATGAATTGGTAGGATTAATTTAGCCTTGGGGGCTTGGTATACTTTCTTTATCATATTCAAATCTATGCATTTCTTTCTCATTTCCATGTTATGTTAGGATTATTAATCTAGAAGGTTAGATCTTGATATTGCATGTTCAAAGACTCTTTTCAAAGAGCAAACACACACACACACATTCTATATTTGGCTATTCATGGAGGTGGAGATCACCAAAATAGGGGTTTGACTAAGGCAAAACCCTATATAGCCACCCCAAAACCCTCTTTTTAGATATTTGCAGGTGCTGTTATTAGGAGTTATAGGTACAGGACAACAGATCTGAGACCAAATTTGGAGACCCTTTTCTGAGAACTATCAGGATCTGAAAACAAATTTTCTATCGAGGCAGCACAGGTCAAGATTGATATTATTGGATCAGGGGTGAGATTAGTGGTTCAAGGTCAACCTTTTTCATAATATGGTGTTAGATCAGAAAAATATTTCTAGGTTTTGTTCGTCTCTATGTTCCAGTTTCGGATCATACTTCAGATTTTCTAGAAACAGAGTATAGATCTCAGAAAACAACATTCTTCAGATCTGCTATGATATGAGGTAGGTATTTTACTCCTTAATTCTTTGCAAGTATTCTCAATTCCTTATCATAATAATTAAGTGTATTAGACTGAAATTGGACTTAGGGTCTCTTTTCATGTGAAATTCCTATCATCTAGAAGACCTCATGTTCAACACTAATTTTGGATGATTACAATATATAACAACAAGCAAATGTATATAACCTTACAGAGAAAAATTATTGAATAACCAGAAAAGCGTTAGAGAAATAGATTTATATATCAACAATGAAATAAAATACATAACATGTAAGATGAAATCCCTTGTGGTTGCCCGAAAGAGGGTGTAAAACTAGAAGTAGATAAGCAATAACAACTAGGTTTGGCAGTGAACTAGCCAAACATAAAAAAAATTCAAAAAACCTGTAACAAATGTTAGATCAAGAAATCTTGCAAACACTCAAACAAGGATTAGTAGTGGCTCTGATACCATGTTAGAAATATTAAGAAAAAAAATAGAGATTAGGAAGGAAAGAATCCAAGAGATAGTTTGCAAGAAGTAAGAATTTTACCATAACCCAATGAATGAAGGACGATTCAATAACTTTCACCAAAAGCATCAAGAAGCTCAAGATCAACACAAAGAAAATGTTTTTGAAAGGGGAAAACTAAGAAAAACCCCTTGTGTTTATAGTATGAATTAGGTAAGAAGCCAAGAAAGAGAGAGAGCTCGAGCAAGAAGCTCATTACAACATTGTGAGAGAAAAAATGAGAATGAGAGAAGAAGAGAGAAGAAATCTCATTAGAACCAACTTGTGAGAGCCAACTTTAGAACCTAACTTAAGAAGTGTGTGAGAAGCATCTCTCAAGTAGAGATGAGTGAAGGAGTTTGCATGTAGCTCCCATACTATATGAGTGCCACATTCACATTTGGTGTGTGCCATGTGTAGGAATCCTCTTAAGGAGGAATATATAATATCCTTATTAAAGGAACTACAAATATGTGACATGTCCTTGGTTTATCCTTTAATTACATAGTTTACCAAGGAAAGATTAATTTCTAACAGTACTTGATTGACTTATGTCAAATTACGAGATAGGAGGTTCTTTTATACTTTTATCCCTCAATTATAGGTTTAAATTCTATCCAGGTCAACCAAAACTGAAAACCTTGAGAGAAGACCCTAATATCAGGCTCTGGGAAAATTTTGGGCCCAAAACACTGTGGATAAGTTGAGCTTGGCAACCTATCCTGGAAAAAATAAGCTCAAATTTCATCGGGACATCGGGGACAGTGAATAGGTGTGAGAAAAGAAGAATTAGGTCACGAGGATCAAGCATAATGGTCGTTCGGACCTTGGAATCACAAAAATGGGATCTAATAGGTCCTAATGGCATCCAATTATGGGTGCTAAATTTTTAGGACTACAAATACAAAGTAAGCATATAGCTATACACATTGAGAGCCAACGCATAATTTTAGGCAATCTTGAGTGCTAGAACAACAATTCTTTGTGTTTTATGGCTTGCAAAATGAGTTATTTTGATGTTGAGGCTAAATAGAAATTGAGGATCAACAATATTGTCCAATATATGTTTAGTAGCATCATACACTACTAGTAGAAGCTAGATATCCTCTGCTGGAACACCCAATAAGGAATTTGATGGTCCTCCAAATGTAGTAACTTTAAGAAGTTCACATGTTTCATCTTGCAAGTCCATTTTAAGCACGTAGTTGAAATCAAATCCAGAGAGATCACTAGAGAATTTTGGGCATCAAAATGTGCTAGTTGAACTTAGGACAAATTTTTTCTTACATTTTTATGTTGTTCACTAATCATGGACAAGAAAGGTAATAGAAGTTGTCCAAGTTGAGCTTTTTATTTTTGTCTTAACACATACAATATCTATGGTGAGAAAGCTTTTATTGGCAATAAATCAAATAGGTATTAGAATTAAAAATTTGAGGGGAGGGGGAGAGTTGTCCATTTGACAAGGAAAGAGAAGGTTAATAGACCCCTGTAATTGCATACCATGTATGTAATTTTGAGGCTTTAAACAAACTTGGATTGATCACAATTATAGTCGAAAAGGTTGTATCAAGTGATTTTCCATCCCACAAGATTAGACATCTAGACTTGACCAAAAGAATAATGAGTTTTGGGTGTTGTTAGAGCTTTTTCTTACAAAACCTTAATATACCATTAATGCTTGACTCTTATATTCCCAATTCTTGATTCTAACAAGACAAATTCTAATTAATGAGGATTAACCCCCCTTCTTCTTTGAGCTCCACAGACTTAGGCAGGTGTACCTTTACTAGATTACTACTTCTCAGTAACTATAACAATGGATCTGGAGTCACACTAATTTTCCTACTGCCTTTTAAAGTAACAACTAATAGAACACCTTGCAGATGACTATAATTAGTTTAATACAGTAAAAGGCTGTAGGCAAAGTAGTGTGAATCTAGATCCATTGTTATAGTTACTGAGAAGTATTAATCTATTAAAGGTACACCCGCCTGAGTCTATGGAGCTCAAAGAAGGAGGATTAATCCTCATTAATTAGAATTTGTCTTGTTATAATAAAGAATTGGGAATATAAGAGTCAAGCATTAATGCTATATTAAGGTTCAGCAAGAAAAAGATCTAACAAGTTGGCAACTTTGTTGGGGACAGTTGAAGTATACTAACTTTAGTCTATCCTAGATTTTTCTGGTACAATATCCTTTTAAGTACTTTGATCCAGTTCTGAGTTTATCAATATTTTCCAATACTAAGTAATGGGTGGAAACTCTAACTCTATGTATTCCAGTATAATTTGCATATTAAAATATTGAATATTATTGTCTGATTCAAGAAATGAGCCGGCAAAGAAATACACGGTCCTATTTTAGGGCTAATCTTGAAAAGGATATAGGAGAAGATCTCCCTACACCTGGAAAGAAACAGTGTTCCAAAAGAGTTGGACCAAATCAAGACTCTCCAAGAACTTCAAAGGGTAGAATGGATACCCTTGTTCTTGAGACAAGATCATCCTCATATGAAAGTACCAAAGCACCAAAGCCAGTAAATTCTTATAAGGTTGATGCAAATTTTGACCCTTTCAGAGAAGGGGAAATGACAGATGCAGGATTTTTCCCTATAGAAGAAACTCTAGAACAACCAAGGGAAACCTCTATTTCTGAGAAAATATCCTATGATTCTAAAAAATTAAGAGAGGAGGTCTTAGCTCTGATAAGGAGAAAACAAGAGCAAGAGTTAGAGATTGCTCAAGCTAGAAAGAGGCATGAACAAGAGCTCTATGACTTGTTAACCAAGAGAGAAGAACTCTTGGTAGAGACAAGAAGGAATGAGCTAAAGGCTAAGAGCCTGAATGAAGAGGGTAAAGGTCTAGACAAGGATTTATTTAGTGAATTTGAAGATTTAAGGAATCAAGTTGCAAATAAAAGAGTAAATTCTAGTAAAGATGAGTTTGCAAATGAAGGACCTTTCATAAGACAAATACACCCAAAGGAGATTGAGAAAAATGCAAAGCTCAATATAAAAAACAAGGATGTCTCTAGAAAAGGTAAGGATATTAGTATAACTATCAATGATCCTAAGAAAAGTAAGACTATCCCTACATGAATGTCTCAAGTTGACCTACAACTTGAGAAAGCTAGAAAGACTAAAGAAGTCCTAGCCAAGAAACTAGAAAAGTTATAACTAGAGGCTCTTTCTACAGACATGAAAATGAGGATAGATTTATTACATGCTAACACTAATACTACTACAAGTAGTTCTATACATGTCAATACTAGGACACAACAAAAAAATCCAGGTGGTGCAGGTCCTAGTGTTCAATCTACTGGTCCTAATGTTCAAAATCCACCAGGTGGTGCTAGTCTAGCTGCTCAACAGTCTGGTGCTGGTCCAAATACTCAAAGCTCTAGTTAGAAGAAAGGAGGTTCTCAGCAAACCCAAAATTAAGGAGGTGCAGCTAGACCAAGTGCAAACAATGCTTTGGGGAACGTCCAAAGAAGACCTATTCATTTGGACAGATATAGAGCTCTTTTCTTTGATGGCATCCTTGGTCATCACAATGTGATTCCTAATGAGGTAAGAGACAAAATCCCTAAGTTCACAAGAAATAATGTTTTAACCTATGAGGAACATTTAAAAGCTTTCACTGATATGATAACTGAAATAGAACATGAAGATGTTATCATGAAGCTTTTTTTTTAGTCTTTAACATAAGATGCAAGGGATTGGTTTAGAAATTTGATTAATAATAGCATTGCATCTTGGGAAGAATTTGTTAAAGTTTTTAGGGAACAATATAGAGAACATGTAAACTCAGGTTATATGTTGAATGAATTTAATAATATCAATAAAATTTTAAATGAGAGCATGTCAGACTTTAACAGTAAGTTCCAAAAGGCTATGAACAAACTCTTCCAAGTATTAAGGCTAGATGAAGAATTGTGTCTGGCCACTTACGTTAATGTCATTGATGGGAAATCATCCCATCTTCTTAGAGATAAGAACCCAAGAACTATGAGAGATGCCTATAAAAAATCAATAGATATTGAGAGTAATAGGCGAGCCTCAAGGAAAATGAGAAAAAGAGAAGATGGAAAGCTTTGGAGAGAAAAGGGAAAAGCAAACAAAACTTCTAAGGAGGATGATAGGGTTGATAAATTGATGACTACAATAAAAGATCTTACTGTTAAAATGGATAAAAATGATAAAGGTTATCGTGATAATATCAAAGGTATGATAAACAACTTAATCTGAGGAGTATGCCATACAAAACAAACTGGAAATATGGTAAGCCAATCCTTGATGATTAAGAAAACCAAAAGTCCAGAGAAGCCCCTGATCCCCTGAAAAGGAATAGTAAAAATTATGTAGAGAAAAATCCCCGGTGCACTACTTGCAACATGTCTCACTCTTCATACCAATGTGTGGTAGCCCAAGCCCTAGCTAATCAAATGGGTGAATGAGATGAATAATCAGGTCCTAAACAAGAGAGTCTTGTTGTGAACATGTTTAATGTAAGGAAGCCCTATCCTTGGTCTCCTTATAAAGGTGAACATACTAGGGATATACGTAGAAAAAGGAGCAATTACTTAGAATATCAACCCAAGATTGTCTCTGATTCTATTTATAATATTGGTATTATATCCCAAAGAACCATCAATGCAGTGGGTGATAAACAATAGCACCCTCATTTTAGATGACCAAGTGATGAAAAGAAAATATCCATAACTATAGCAGCAATAAATCAAGCTAGGGGTGCATACAATCTAAGAAATATAATAGTTGATCCTACTCAAGGTAAGCTTGCCTCTGATTTTATTAAAGAAAACACTCCACAAAATGTTACAGAATCTCATCACAAGGGTAGAAAAGGAAATAAATTTTCAAAACAAGTTGAATCTTCTTCTGATTAGAAGGAGAAAGAAGAAATAAAATAAGAACAAGTGGCTACTGGAAAAGCCATGAAAGGTAAAAATATAGGTGATTCATCTTCGAAATTCCCTATGTTTTGAAATGAAACCTGCTCTCACTCAGATGAAAGTTTCAGTCCCACTCATGGAGATGCTGAAAATAAGAGAGCATAAGGAAGCTACGCTTGCACTTTTGAGAGGGATAGATGATATCCCTAAGTCAAAAAAAGAAGAGGTGCCCCTGACTATGAAGAGTGATAAAAGAGAGATTCCATCTGTCAAGGAAAAGGAAAAGGAAGTAAAAGGATTAGAAAAAAGTAAAGAATTTTCTAACATATGCATTGGTAATGTGACTACTCAGGAACCACTCTCAGTGGATCCATTCTATGTTACTTTAATGGTAAATCATTTCCTATTCAAGAATTTTATGATAGACTTTGGTGTTGTATCTACTGTAATGCCTTATCATGTCATGAAAGAATTAGGCCTTCAAGTCACTACTCATGCTGGAAGTTGTTATGCAATGGACAACAGAGAGGTTCCTATGATAGGAACATTGAAGGACATTGAAGTTAAGATTGCTACATTCTGAGAAGATATTTACAAAATGGATATAGTTGTTGTAGATATGAAACCTTATTATGGTATGCTTCTATCAAGACAGTGGACAACAATAGTGGGTGGATGACTAAAACTAGATTTATCCTATGAAACAATCCATGTAAATGGTACTGAGGTCAAGTTGTACAGAGAGCCTCATTCACCATTCATGGTGGAGATGGTTATGACTGACCAATTAAATTGTTGTATAGAAGTTGATATGGAAAACTTTTTTGTTAAGGAAATCAAGCCACAGTTGAGAAACATTGATCCAATTATTGAGGAACTCTTGTTGCAACAAGATGGATTGTGGTAGATGTACTTTGATGGAGGATGCTCTAAGGAAGGATCAAGAGGTGGTATTCTATTCATATCCCCATTAGTTATTACTTTAAAATATTCATTCTTACTAGCTTTTCATTGTACAAATGACACAGCTAAGTATGAAGCCTTAACCTTGGGAATGGATATTGCCATTAAGCATGGTATTAATGTTTGAAAATTCATGGAGATTCCCAATTAATCATAGCTCAGATAAGGTCCCAATATGATGCTGAGGATGACAGACTAAAGTTGTGTTATTATGCGGTTTGGGATAGGTTAGAATTCTTTGATGCCTTCAATATTCTTTGGGTAGAAAGATATAATAACATCGTGCAAGATTTTTTAGCAAATGTTGCACTGAAAAATGATGATATCACTCTTGTTGGGATTTCTATGGTTGAGGTTAAGAACAGGTCTGTTGTGTCTAACAAAATTCATAACTAGCAAGTTTTTGAGGATGATGAATATATCCTCAAATTTATTCAATGTGTGGATCACTATGATGGCCAGCAAATTGATTGTGATGATTTGATTGCAGTTGTAAATAGTAAAGAATGCATTTTTGACAATGAGATAGTCTAGTTAGCATCTAACCATATTCCAAAGGGGTTAATGGAGCTATAAGGTATGTTCAACATAAATGATAATTATATGTCTCAAAGGTCCAATGCCAAGGTAGAAGACTTGGAAGAAATCAATTTGGGATCGGAGACATCCCCATAATTGGTATATATTGGAAACAAGTTGGATAGAAATGTGAGATTGAATCTGATAAAGATGCTGAAAAAGTACAAACATGTCTTTGCCTGGTCTTTTGAGGATCTAAAAGCTTATAGAGAAGACCTGTTTCAAAATGATATTCCTTTGAAAGAAGATATCAAACCCTTCAGACATAAGCAGAGGCCTATCAATCCATTGTTGGCCACTAAAATGCAAACAAAGCTGATGAAATTGAGAGATGTTGGTATTATTCAACCAATTAGACATTCATCATGGGTGTCAAACTTAGTTCCCGTGAGAAAGAAGAATGGGGATATTAGGTTATGTGTTGATTTTAGAAACCGGAATTTTACCTCATTGAAAGATAATTATGGATTACCCAATATGGAGGCTATGCTCCAGAAAGTGACTGGACATGACTTACTTTCTATGATGGATGGATTTTCTGGTTATAACTAGGTATTGGTCAAGGAGTCTAAACAATTAAATATTTCATTCACTACTCCTTGGGGAGCTTATGTGTATGCTCACATGTCATTTGGTTTGAAGAATGTTGGTGCAACTTTTCAAAGAGCTATGGATGTGGCATTCAAGGATCTTATAAATATTCTCATGGTGGTATATCAGGATGATTTGAATACTTTTTTAAAGAAAGCTAAAGATCACAATAATCACTTGGAAAAGGTGTTTATTAAGGTAATGGAATATGGAGTTTCCTTAAATCCAAAGAAATGTCAGTTTGTTGTCACAGAGGGAAAAAATTTAGGCCACATAGTATCAAAGGAAGGAGTAAGGATAGATCCTAAGAGAGTTAAAGCTATCTAGAAGGTACATGCTCCTAAAAAACTAAAAGGTGTGTAGTCATTTCTAGGGTAGATAAATTTTGTTAGGAGATTCATTGCAATTTTTGCTTAATTGGTTAAGCCAATAGTCAAACTTTTGAAATAGAATGTGAAATTTGAATGGGATCAAGAGGCACAGTTAGCATTTGAAAAAATTAAGCTAGCCATCCAAGAGGGCCCTTTCCTAGTATCCCCTAACTATACTAAACCATTCTCTCTATTTAGATTTTCATCCTTTCATACTATTGCAGCAGTTCTCTTACAAAAAGATAAGGAGGGTTTGAACACCCCATAGCCTTTTTTAGCAAGTCATTATAGGCAGCTGAACTGAATTATCAATTGATGGAGAAATAGGCATATGGCCTAGTAAAGGTGGTTAAGGAATTCAGACCTTACTTGGTGTGTGCCATGATTAATGCATATGTACCCCATGCAGCAATCAAGGATATTCTGGTCCAATGTGAAATAACTGGAAAAGGGTGTAAGTGGATCAACAAAATTCAGGAATTTGACTTAGAGATCCACATTACAAAACTGGTAAGAGGCTTTGGACTATCCAAGTTGATGACTGGAGAGAATCTGGATCTATTATAGGTGAATAATGTTAATACTTGTGGAGAAGTTGTTACAAGTATTGAGATGCAGCCTTGGTATGCTAATATCATGTTTTTTCTTAAAAATGCTAGTTGCCCAGAAGATCTAACTGACAATCAAAGGAGAAGCTTGAGGTTACAAGCTTAGATATATGTTTTGTTGCAAGGTGACCTATATTGGAAGAAAAGGGATGGGATATTGCTATTGTGCCTAGACAAAGGGAAATCTAAGAAGATTCTAAGAGAAATGCATGCTGGGATGTGTGGTGGAGGACACTACTCAGCTAGGTCAACATCTCACAAAATCTTAAGGGTTGGTTATCATTGGCCTTGTTTATTCAAAGATGCCCATTCCTTTGTTAGAAAGTGTGAACCCTGTCAGAGATTCTCCAGCAAGATGAAGTTTTCAGGTGCTCTATTGTTGAACCATATAGTTGCATAAGCTCCTATTTCCATGTGGGGTATGGAATTTATTGGAGACTTTGCTGACAAATCAAGTGGGGGACATAGTTGGATTATGCTAGTAACTAATTATTTTACCAAGTGGGTTGAGTCAATTCCAACTAAGAAGGCTACAAGCACAGTGGTGATTGACATCTTGATGAACAATGTGATTACTAGATTTGGCATTCCAATCAAATTAGTAATAGATAATGCCATGTGTTTCAATTCTAATGAATTTGTTGATTTCTATTTTGATATAGGAATTGTCATGTCATATTCATCCTTCTACCATCCACAAGCCAATGAGAGAGCATAATCAAGTAACAAGAGTATTTTGAAAATTCTGAAAAGGACCCTGGAAAAAATAAGAGAGCCTAGCATGCAAAGTTGAAACTTGCTTTGTGGGTTGATAGGATCATTGTGAAGAAGGCAACAAGGAAATCTCCCTTTGAATTAGTAGATGGTGTTCAGTCTAGAATTACTGTGAATAATTTGCTTCCAGTTTACAAGTTCATCTAGGATGAAGAGTTAGAGGGTTTTGAGCCAATGCAAGAAAGAATGGTGCAGCTAGTAGAATTGGATGAAATAAGAAGAGACAGTCAAAAGGAAAACATCAAGTTACAACAAAAAATGAAGTACCTATTTGACAAGAGAGCATGTAATGGGAAGTTCCAACCTGATGTTTGGTTCTTCAACATAATGCAAGAGCTGAAGACAAGGGGAAGCATAAAAAAATTTAGTCCTTATGGTTAGGCCCCTTTATCATTCATCAAAGCTTTGGAAAAGATTCATATCTCTTAAAGAATATGGATGGAGAGGTATTTTGATTTCCAGTGCATGGACAATTATTGAAACCTTTCTTCAATTAGTTTTGCCTTCCATGCACAGTAGTTTTATATTTTTATGTACTGGTGTGTTTTCTTTTATGTTGTGTGTTTGCTTTTGCAGTAGGTTAGTTAGTTGTGGTCTGCCTCCCAAATATTTGTTGTTCTTGCTATGAACTTGCATTCAAGCATCCTAAAAAAGAGCCATTGTTGGATACATTTCTAATAATCTGAGTCTTGCTTTAAATTTTTAGGTTCCAGTATGCCCTTAATTTCTTCCTGCCAATGTCTATTCTTCCTGCCAATGTCTATGATCTGAGGAAAGTAAGGTAAAAGTGTGAAAACTCTAAGCACTTGGTTATTTTTGTCCTTGTAATGCAAAAATCCCTAAGTGTTCTCAGCCTTGTTCTAATTTGAAGCTACCTTGTTGTTGAGTAACTTAAATCTTTTAAGTCACGTGCTTTAAGTAAAAGCTTTTATCTCCTTGTCTTGTAAAGTGAATTGAATATTCTATTATGTTTAGCAACTTAGAGATAGCTTGTATCTCTTAATCTTGGGATAAAAAGAATATGCTTTAAGTCATTCTGTGACTTAGCGATAGTAGTTGATCTTAGTTAGATCGTGCGGTTGGTGCATAATCACAAGATGATTTCAAAGATGGATCAAAGCTTTAGAGATTCAGCGACAACCGTGGATACAATATTGATCATGTGGAGAGCGCTTTGTGTCATGATCTTACTCAAGTTACAAAATTTATTAAGCAACTGAGTTTACTCAATCACGAAGTCTTGAGATATAACCTAAGGTTAGGAATGAGTTTAATTTTTCCTTAGTCGCATTATCTCCCAAAGAAATCAGAGTTAAGTAAAGGCTTTAGAGATTTAACATTGTTTGTTGATCTCTCCCAAGATGAGTGACTGTTGCGTGATCTCAGAACAAATTCCAAGGTTAAAATTTATTAAAACGACTAAGAGATAGCCATAGATCTTCTATTATCTTTGAATTGATCATGTGGCCTGCGTGAAATCTCCCGATTAACTTATCAGTTAATGAATTTTTTAGCAATTAGAGATAAAGCTTATCACGTAGTCGCCAGATGAACCTTGGTTGAAATAAGGTTAAGTAAAGTTTCTTTTTGAGACTCAGAGATAACCTAGTCACAAGATCTCAAAAGAAAAGTGCAGTTAAGTGAAAGGTTTTGAGACTCAGCGCAGACCGTCATATTGAATAGAAATCAAGGGTTACCGCGTGATCTCGGAAGGACTTAATGAAGTACAAAAAGTTTAAGAGACTTCATGCTGATCATTGATCTATTGGTTGTATTTCCTGTTTTGGTAGTTTTCCTGGTTCCTTGTCCTACTCTCTGTATTCTGATGTGCTCAATTCTTTTATCTCTTGTTCATTATGCCCTTACCCATGTCAAGTTTCAGGTTTTCAAGTCTAAACGTTGCTCAATTTGTAAAAACCCTGAAAACCCTTGTCTTTCCAAGTGTTAAATGTTAAAATTAAACCCTAGGTCATGGCGCTTCTGTTTCAAAGTTACTTTTTCCATTCACTTAAGGCATGTGTCTCAATTGAATTGCCTTGTCGTGATACCCCGAGCGAATATTCCAATTATCTTCTCGACTTCGCATTTTCCTTGTGTCGCGTGGTCTCGTTTAAGTTCAGCATATTCCTTTGGCTTTACGAGACTCAATGATTCTTTTATGTTGGGTAGTCGCAGGATAATTATGTCATAAAGCATTGTAAAGAAGGGACCCACTACTTAGTCGGGTGGTCACAGGAGATTCTTAACAGTTATGAAAAATGTCTTCAGACTTTGCGATTACCTTATGTCACTCTATCGCCAAATCAAGCCAAAGTTGAAAGTTAAGTCAGGCTTTCAATCGCATGGTCTCGAGATAAAACAACGGTTAAGAAATATAGACCGAGACATCGCAACTGACCGTCCAAGGTTTGCAGTAATGCTTAGTCGGGTTGTCGCCATAACAAGATAATGTTTCAGTTTTCCATTATGCAGCAAGAGGAAAAATGACTATGTGACATGTGTCATAAGGTGAGTGGATGTTAAAGGATTATCACATGGTCGCGAGAAGCAGAAAATGCACTCAGCGACAACAAGACTAAGTACTTTCCCTTCAGTCGCAGTGTCTGAGAAAGATTTAAGGGTATGCACGAACATATGGCGATTAAGCGACGGCCGTAGGATAAAAGGATCAGAGGATCTGACGGTGGTCGCGAAATATGAGAAGAAAGGTGCCCTAAGGAAAAATTCTTCCCAACTTAGCGATTAAGGTATGTCGCCCAGTCGTCAGAAGTCAAAAAGGGGGCGCTTATAACATGTTATGGTCAAATTAAACATTCTGGACTTGATTCTGCGATCGCGCGACTAAGTATTGTCGCATAGTCTTGACATGAAATAAAAGAATTTGGAGACAGGGAGATAACCGTAAAGGGTTAAAGAAGACAGTTGGTCGCAAGGTCTCTGAAAGAAAGATGAGTTAGTCTTAACTATGTGTGACTATGATTTCAGTTGGGTCGCGTGATCACCAGATAATCACTTGGGTCAGCCAAAGGTAAGAAAATGCATTGTCACCATGTCTTGAGATGGAACCATGGTTAGTGACAGAGGCCAGCGACAAAGAGACTTAATGCAGTCGCGCAGTCGCCTGATCCCAAAATCTAAAAAATGGCGGCAGTTTTTTGATGTGACAGTGTAAATCGCTCGGTGACCAATCACAGACTCACATTTTGATCACTGTGCAAAAAGAGTAGCTGAGATGTAAGACAGATAACGAATCACAGTGTGACATGTCAGCTCTTTTAAATGTTATATGATTATTCCGAGGATTTATTTTTGAAAATTTGATTTCCTGTCAAGCTCAGGAACTACGGGTAGGTTTTCATTCAAGTTCACAGCATGCCGAATTAATGACAGAACTGATGTTTCTGAATTATGAGCTATGTACTCTGAATGATGGCTATAAGGAGTTGATGGTGCATTAATTTTCATTCACCGTGCTTTCAGTTTTCAGAGCCAAAGTTGCTAAGTTTTCAGAAAAAGAAATATTCTGCTCAACTTGCTGTGTTTCCAAAGTTTGCCAAAGAGTTCTAAATTTTAGGAAATTGTGCTCAGAACAGTCAGTTGATTTCAGAAATAGATTTGTTTCAATATCGGTTAGGAAAAAGAGATTCAGGTTGTTGCAAATATGAGCGGAGCTATGAGTGTTGCTTCGACAAGTGGAGGGAGTGAAGAGGAACAAAAAGGAAAGGCAAGTTTCTCTGATGAGTTTCTCCGTCTTCTACCTGGTTCAACGCATAATAAGAAGGCTAATGCAAGTGTCCTCTTGGATGAGTACAAAGATATTCAAGATACTGTGACTCGAGGGACAACAGGTTTCTCCCTTTTCAATTATTTCAATAAAAATTCTGATAAGCCTATCCCAGTATCAAACCCTTGGACATGTGGTTTAGCTAGATTTCTTGTTCTTGATGTCTTCCTTGATGTAGACCTATTTTTAGACCTAGCCAATCAATATGATGTCCTGACAAAGACCATCAAAAGGGATGATGGCACTACCCTATAAATATTAAACAGGAACTCATTCATGCAAGCCTTTGGCTTATTTAGCACCATGTCTACTAAAATTGACATGACAAAGCAGGAGAAGAGGTATAGTTCCAAGCCTGGTATTGCTAAAGGCTTATTGCAG
>MU216903.1:0-36582 GCA_018584345.1 Thuja plicata | reverse complement strand
TATATGTTGATGATATGTTGTTGTTTGGGAAGGGTAAGGGTATGATTTCTTATTTTAAATCTCAGTTGTCAGCACAGTTTGAGATGAAAGATCTTGGGGCAGAAAGGTACATCTTGGGTATGGAAATCAGTAGAGACAAGTCTAACAAAAAACTTTTGTTGAGTCAGAGTAAGTATGTGAAGTCTGTGTTAGACAGGTTTAGCATGGAAAATTGTAGACCACTATGTGTTCCTATTTTAGTGGGAACAAAGTTATCTGTAGATGATTGTCCAAAATCTCCTAGTGAGGTGGAGGACATGAGTAGAGTACCTTATGCTAGTGCAGTTGGAAGTCTTATGTATGCTATGGTCTGTACTAGACTAGACATTGCCCAAGCAGTGGGAGTCCTAAGTCAGTTTATGGCTAACCCTGGATGAGTACATTGCGATGCAGTTAAGCGAGTATTCAAATATTTGAGGGGTACATTAGATTACTCCATATGTTACCATGGTAATTCTTTTGGATCTCTGAATTCAGTTTGTATCCATGGGTTTGTGGATTCAGATTGGGTAGGTGATATTAACAGTAGGAGATCAACCAGTGCTTATGTGTTCACTATGTTTGGTGGTGCCATTAGTTGGATGAGTAAGCGACAACCTTTGGTTGCTTTGTCCACTACAGAAGTTGAGTACATGGCTGCTACTCATGCTTGTAAGGAAGACATTTGGCTTAGGAGATTGTGTTCTGATGTTTGTGTTGATGCAGAATAGATTACTATTTGGTGTGACAGTTAGAGCGTTGTTTGCCTTGCAAAGAATCCAACTTTCCATGCCAGAACGAAGCACATAGATGTGCAGTTTCACTTTGTGAGAGATATGGTGGAAGATGGAAAGGTAAATTTGGAGAAGGTAGATACTATGAAGAATGTTGCAGATGCATTAACAAAACTAGTGGGCACTGCAAAGTTCAGATGGTGTTCGGAGTCTATGGGGCTTTTGGCCTATAGCAGTTAGTTCCTGTTATGTTCCTATTGCTCTTACAAGGTGTTTGACAAGTGGGAGAATGTTAGGAATAAGGTGTCTCAACCTTGGATAATTCCTATTCTTATTATTTGTGTTGTAAAATGTATTTTCTTGCAAATAATGTAATTAAGTGTGAGTGTACATGTCTACTTGGCATGTTGATCTGTCACTCCACTTGATGTGTCAGCATCTTGAATTGTGTGTAAGGAGATCATGGCTGAAACGGTTATGACAGATTCCTATGACACGTAAGAGCTATTTCTTGGAGATTTCAATGACACGTGAAGACATGCAAGACATGTGGCAACTGATAAAGTTGAGTACTTTACACTCTTCCTCCTTTGTTCCCAAAAATTTTTAGGGTTCCTATTTTCTCGGAGAATGGTAAAACCCTAATACGGCTATCCTTGGAAGTTGCCCTAAAAAGGAAAGCACATGATATAAGTATTTTTTAGGGTTACAAGAAAGGATACAAAATGAGTGTATTGTTGGTATGATCTAGTGCTACTGGATTTGTCTTAGAGTGTTGATTGTCTCCTGAAAGAACTTGCATTGCAAGTGTGTTGTAACCGTTGTGTTGAAGATAATACATTGTGCAGGTTTTGGAGTGCTGGGGTTTTTTACTGAAAGGTTTTCCCCAGGGTAAATCATTGTGTCATTCTCTATTTTCTATATGCATGGTATGTGGCTGAAATATCATTGTTAAAGTAGTTAACGAATCTGAAATTGTAAGGATTTAAAATAATTTGCACAATACTTTCCTATAGAGATTAGTGTAGGAAGTTGTTTCCACACCTAAGTTTCCTTACAGGACAAGGATCCAAAATGACATAAAGTAGACATTGATTGAGTCCTATAAACAATATATGAGAAATACCCATTTGATATATTTGACTTTCCTTTATAGAAAATCATTCGATTAAGACCTTAGAATTAATTCAAATGTGAAAATAAAATATTTTTGAAAATAGACACTTTAAAACCTAGGTAATACAACATACATTTTGATACAAATTACACAATCATTTTCATCTTTTTATGAAATGTGAAACATAGATTCTAGATATGAATAAAATATCAAAAGACATATCAAATAATATAGAACAAGAAAAAAACATAAGGGATTCAATCCCTACCTTAGGTCCTGCAAAGAACAACACGAAGAAGAAGATGAAACAATTAAAAGTAAAACCAATCAAAACTTGAAAAGTGTAGCAGTAAATCACCACCACTTCCAGTTGTAACATAAAAAAGAGAGGGTGAAATAGTTTAAGGTGGTTGATTCACCAAATATTTTATGCAAATTAGGGAAAGAGAAAGAGGGATCCCCAAATATAACCTTTGAGATAACCCAAATTAGATTAGCACAACCCAAATGGATATAGGGGTGCTAATGCCAAATTAAAGTCCTTTCAAGGGTGAATATCTGAAAGATATATTTTTCTTTGATTTTAGTTTCCCTTTATTTTTTGTTGATTGATATTTATTAATGCCAATTGATATTTTTTGTGTTTGATTAAGTGACCTAAGGCTAGTTGATTGATTAAATGCAGTGGAAGTAAAATAGAAGCACATGTAACAATCAAGCACATAAAATAACTAATCTGATTTATCAAAGTAAGTGCTATGAAATGAAAAAGAGTAAATTGGACTCACATTGAGGGCTAGTAGAGGTCACAAGATTAGATATGAAAATGGAATAGCAAACTGCAACAAAAATTGAAATTGCGTTGGATATGGAGCCTACAAGCTGAAATATGCTGACTGTAAAAATTTGAGGGCCCTAGGAACATGTCAACTTGGAGGGTACATGTCGCACTTGGGTATAGTTCAAGGTCAACCTATACCTGCACTATCCAAAAATCTAAGATTTGAATGTCTGACAGAAACTGTAACTCTAAATCAGCCGAATCTGATCCTGAAAATTTGAAAACCTGCAAATCTACACAAGAAAAATGGAATTTGTTGTGAGGAAATGGGATTTCCTTGGTAAATTACCCATTTAATAATTAACCTTGAATTTAAATAAAACTATTAAAAGCAATAAAAATGTAAATATTCACCTCGCTTGTCAAACCTTCATGGATGGATAAGGATTTGTTACCCACAAAGATGTATGAATGCTTGTATGTAGAATGTAGGATATTGAATGTCTTAAAAAATGTAATAGATCTAAAAGTGAAAAATCATAGATCATGGATGTAAGTATGATTGAATACTTTAATGGTTGAATGCTTGTGCAATGTTGATGGATGTAGGTTTCCTCCCTTGATGGCTAACTCCACTATCTCCAATGAAGAAAGAAGCTAGACCTATGATGGAAATACATGTTTGATTAGATGGAATAAATGCCTTAAATGAATCCTTTCTTTTCTTGAACTCATTGAATTCACCTTAAACTTGATAGCTTGAAATGGATGGCTTGAGCATGTATGTAATGCATCTTTCTTATAAAAGTGGATGTAATGGACATATAACTTGTGTATCTTGAATGTGGATCACTTATTGAATTCATGGATGATTATATGAAGCAAGTAAGCATCCTTTTATACTAATTTTGAGCATCAAAACAAAAAGGTTCGACTACACTGGGTAGGAAAATATGGAAAACCCCAAAATGGGCTCGAGTTCTCATGAAACCAATGCCTCAAGTATAGGTCGACCTTGACCTATACCCCAGGTATAGGTTGACTTTGACCTATACCCTAGGAGGTATAATCCATGGAAAAAGCCTTAGGATCTCTGGGGTGCAAAAGAAATGAACAAAAATGGACAAAAATCAAGGAAAACATGACAAATCAAGCATAAATGCATCCATGTCCTAGGAGATCACTAAAATGGTGCCTAAAAAGATATTTGAGCTTCCAAATTAATGGGTTCTAACTTTTAAGATGGTACATTTAGCCCCCAATTTAGTCAAAGTATGAGCCAAACTCATACTCACGGTAGAGTAGATCAAATGCATGAGACAATCTCATCAAAGCTAAGGAGACAAGGAAACATCAAGCCCCCAAGTGACTTGAGTCCTCATAAAATCCAAATCTAAGATAAGGGATATATCACTAAACAAAAAGAGGGAAGTGTGATTGTCTCCACCCAGTAAGAATGCTCATCTTACTATGTACCACATAAAAGATAAAATTGAAGTTCAAGCAGGTTTGTGTGTCGTGCTAGTCAATCCTATTAAAAACCTTGTGCCTTCTGGTGGATTTTCCTATGTGTATGTGTGGGAACCTCATGAATGGATCATGGTCCATTGTATCCATGAGGATTGCTTTGTCTACGTACCCCACATATCCATAAATTTTTCACCATGAGGATTTGTTTGCATATCAGGATAGGTCAGATGGTCTAGGAAATTGTGTTATGCTTGTCAACCAATCTTAAATATGTGAAAACAAAGAGAGTAACTAGCCCCAAAAATTATGATATGCTAGTGTACTTTGCCTGTCATGCTTAAAGTGAACATAATATATGCAATATTGAGGCCATGTATGCCCCCTTAAGATGACAACATAAGTATTATTTTTTGTTCTTAAGGAAGATAAAAACAAGTATGCAACACTTTTAATACCAAGACAACATCCACAATAACACCCATTCCAAGCCAAAGAGGTCATAATCCTATGAGGTCATGGAAGGGATGACTGCAAAGAGATACCATGCAATAAATACAAAAGAGGTCATTGTGAAGGATGACACACTATTTAGTCTCTAGGGTAAGGGATTTATCTTACATGGAAACCCAATAATGAATAATGAAATAGGTTATGATCAAGAATGTTTTTCCTTAATGTAAACCAACATTTCTATGTATGATTGGATGTCACATGACAATAAATAGAACTTATTAAAGGGAAAAGTGGATCCTTGAAGAAGAATGAGAGAGATTGATATAATACCCTTGCCCCTCAAGTGTAGGAACAAGGGTAAAGGGGACCTATTATGCTAATCACAAAGTGTACTACACTATGCATGACAATAAGCCCCCAAGGAGTAATATAACAATGTTACATAGTGTGGAGCAACATAATAGGGACTTAGCTATTATTTAGAAAAATTAGTATTGAAAAATAACTCATTGCGAGATGATATACAGATAATACCATTATCAATAAGTTATTTGATTTTGTAATGTAAAGCTTGATAGTTATTTGTAGAATGATCATGAGTGGTGATACATAAAAGGAAGAGTTCTAAGATGTTGACTATGTTTCTTTTGCGTCTAGGTCTAGTAATCACTTTGGCATGAATAAGTTTAGGTAAAATTATTTCTTGATTAAAAGTGAATAAAGGAGAGGATGTGGACAAAGAAGAATACTCGAAACTAAATTCTTCCATAGGTTTCTTACTACTCTCAACACTTTGTTACGCACATCCTGGACCATGTTTAAAATTGTGATTCACAATGGTGTTAAAAGTAATTGTTTGTGGTTGCTTACAAGGATTAAATCCTAATCCATAAGAATTCTCATGCCCCTTATATCCTAAGGGCACTTGAATTCCTTGTTCATGTTTTCCAAATCCATTCCCACTGAATCCATTTTTTTTTTCTAATAAATGATAACTAGAGAGATATTGAAAAGATTCAATGGAGCCTCATTAGTCAGTATGTCATCACAACCGGGTTTGTTAGTTTCTCAAGATTCGTCAGGAGAAGAAGCAGTGAAAAAATTATTACTGAGCTCATTAGAAAGAGGAGTTTCTTTAGATTGCATAAATTGAAGGTCTTAAAATTTATACTCTCTAAAAAATGTTGGTGTGAACTCTAAGTGTAATAATTTTCCTAAGGAAAATAATGCAAATGGAAAGATCTAGAACCTCAATAGATAGCACAAGAGAGACAAATATGATATGACCAATTGATTGATTCAATAATGATCAAAATAATGATGGAAACAATTAATAAATGCAAAGTATATGTGCCTGAATATATAGGCAATGCATGATAGCTAGGAGATATATAAATGATAATCTATCAGCCACACAAGGTTGAATCACATTTCCATCAAAGGTGGATCATCCTCCATTGTACAATGAATTATGTGCAACAATTAGAGGATGATAATGTAATAAGAGAGCTAAAGGTGGATCTCACACATAAAGTGGAGTTTCTCCTACGCCACGTGCCAAAATAAGATGCAAACTCCTAGGTGTCTCATATGCAAACTACTATGCATGCATTATCCCAAGTAAGCTTAAGTAAAGTGTAATTAGGAATATTTAATTACACAAACACCCTCCCTCAAGTGCAACTTAGGGGAATGCAATCAAACTCACAATGAAATATGGGTCCTAAATACTAAGACATGTTAGGTACCCATGTACAATATGCAAGTGCAATCTCTCATAAAGTGGAGAAAGAGGGAAACCTCATGGGAAAAAACATCCCCCAAAAAGAGAGATGAAAATAAGATGCATGGATGGAGTAATCAAGACCCCTCCATTATGACACATGCTATGCATATACAATAAAGTATCCCCTCATAGGAAGAAAAATGGGTGGAGGACAGAAAAATGAGGAAAACATACACACAAGAGGAACCTTAAAACTCTAAAGCATGCACAATCAACCTATCCAAACACAAAAGAAATTGAGACAAAGAAATGCAAACTATAAACAAAACTCCCTCAATTTGACAATTGTGTTATTTCTTGTTTCTCCAAAAGAGTTGATGTAGCTCTCATATTGACATAATGCACTTAAAATATGAAAGCATATTTGCTATAGTGATGGTGAGAAGACTTCAGAATGATGGTTTTTTATATTTAGAAAATTGATCTCAATTTATAGGAAGAAAGACCAAAATGCAGAATTAGCAATTAGGTGTGCAAAAGGGAAATTGTCGTAAACTAAAACAATTAGAAAATTTGAAAGAGGATTTTTTTCATAAACTGTGTAAATTTATGACAAGTTTGATGCACAATTAGAAAATAATGAGTGAAAAAGGGGGAAATTTGTCATAAACTATAACAATTTATGACAAATGAGAAAAGGGAAATTGTCATAAACTACGATAATTATGACAAAAGGAAAATTGTCATAAACTATGACAATTATGACAAAGTGAAAAGGTAAGGTGTAAGAGCTAGAGGCTAATTAATAGGAGGTGGAGGCTAGAATTTAGGAAGTGGAGCAAGAAAAGGGGGATGAGTGGATAATTGATTTTTAAATTAATTCCACTCATGTTAGTAAATTAGGAATTAGGAAAATAGGAAAAATTAGAAATTAGAAATAGGAAATTAATAATAAGTCCCATATTTAAAATTAGACAATTAATTAATGTAATTAATTAACTATGGGGAAAAGGGGAAACATTAGGATAAATAAAGTTTATTTATTTATCATAGGTTAGGACTTAGGAATATGGGATAAATTACTAATTATTTACCCCCATAGAAGATGAATTAAATTGATTGACAAGATGATGAAAAATGACATGATCAAAAGATTGAGTTGATTAGAAAATGATGCAAATTAGAGACGAAAATTAGTGATGATGTCATGGAAGAATGACACAATATTAGTGAATGATAAAAATAAAAAATGTAATATAGAAGACATGTTAAAAAAGGGGGGCCAGAGGCATGAACCATTTTTTAGTGTCTACATTTTGCCCCTCTTTGATACAATGTGATTATGAGCTTTGTGTTAAAGAAAAATTAAAGATCATGCCCAAGTGGATCGACGGAATGGAGGTAGGATCCTCCCTCAAAAAATTGGCCAGAATTTGTTTTCATAAGTGCATTTTTGTCATGAGAGCTTTATTTTGATATGGCAAATGGATGCAGTGCACCATGACATAGAAATTCAGGCCGATAATGCAATCCCTTTGCATAATAACAAACACATTGCAAACAAGGAATGTTTCCATCAATCCTAAAGCATATGACATATGTGCCCCAAAAGGTTATGAAAAACACCCTGCTAACAGAAGACAAAAACATAAATAAAGGACCATGAACCATCCTGGTCACTCTCATCACTCAGTGATATCCTAGAGTAGCATAGGAACATGTCCAAATATAAATCAATAAATGATAAGACACATTGAACCAAGCAAGTCAACAACCATTCTAATCATGTTGTCAAAGTTGATAGTTTGTTTGATGATGATGATAGGTTTTAGGAATGAAGTACCACATCTAAGACTAATGTCATCTGGTTTTGAGTATACCACACCTCGTAAAGGATAATATGATGATTGATAAAGGAAAAATTAATGTTGATTGATTGAAAAGTTTGATCTGATTGATCGTTGATGTGAGTGGATATTTTGTCCGTTGATGCATGATTTCATTAAGTGCAATGTTTAATGTCTTTAGATTGTGTCTACTTAGATGTTTGTCTTGTCGCAAGGGACAACTTATTGAAAACAACAAACGATTATGTGCATGATGAGGAAATGAAATGAGTGTCACAAAATGATATTTATTGCTTTGGATTTTTTACGATTTTCTAATTTTTAGGATTTTGAAATATTCAAATTTTTGTGTTTTTTTTGGACTTTTTATGCTTTTTAGGGACTTTTTTAGGACATTGTGATTTTTATTGATTTTGTTTCTAAACATTATGTACTTTTTTTTGAATTTTTTAGGACATTAATATTTACATGAGAAAGAATATGGCCCAGTTTCTAGCAATAGTAGGGACATTATGGATTGACAGATGAAGGCCAAAGGTTCCTTATTATGTCTTTGAAGTTCTATTTGGGTTGCCAAGGACTATCCATAAAATTTGATAACATGTTTGTTCTAAGATGAGGGATTGGACATGACAATGATAGGGTAATGAAATTGTGCATTGGATGGCATGCGAGGAATGGACATGTCAAGAGGTTTTTGAAAATATGTTTTACAGTTTAAGACCTTATTTTCATCAAGACCAAGAAGGGGATTGAAATAGGATAATGATAGTATACGAATAGGGCGTTCAAGATATGGGTAGGATATGAAAAATCAATAAGGGATAAGGGGAAGGGATATGCATTAAAGGCTGCAATAAGATATGAAGCATGGATGAAATGTTGTGATAGGATAAGCGATATAGATCAAAGGGATCGAGACAATGTAACGAAGATAGGATATGCGATGCTTCTAGGAAGATCTGTAACCCTATCAAGATCAAAGTTGGGAAAACGGGGATATAGATGTCAATAGGACAAGGGATATGAAAAGCATAAGATAATGGAGGAAATGAAAAGGGGTAATGGAGGATAATGATATGGGTATGATATGATAGGAAAATATGAATGAAACCTGCCCCCAAGTATGGAATGCAAGAATTTCATAAATTATAAATGACGCCTATTTGTCAGGTTTTCATCATGGTACTTGCCCAAAGCACCTGTTTGCTAGTTTTTCACTACTGGACAAAATTATTTCTCTTTATTCTTTTTTTTTTGTGTTACCAAGATGCCTGTTTTTTAGGTTTTCATCAAGGCAATCATTTTTTCCATTTTTTGACCTTTTTGCTCTTTTTTTTGTTGCTTTTTGACATTTTGGAAGGTGTAATATAAGAAATGGGATTTTTCCTTAAATGTGGGATATATAGTGGATGTTACATTTAAAATTAGAATGTTTATTGAAATGTAAGGGGTAAATAAGATGTTCCTTTTAACCTCAAATACACAAACGAAGGATCCAAATTGATTAACCCCAAAGGAAGGATCAATGCATAAATGAATCAATTGATTGGAAATGAGAGTAAAGAGGAAGACCTTAGATTCTATTTTATAACAAAGAATATGTGATAGATTTAGAAAGATTAAGAACTTTAATTGAAATGAATAGGATAAAAGTATAACCTCAAAATGTTACAGATCTGGAGAATTTTGTTTTGGGGGGTCTACACTGATATTCTGGAAAATCTACAATCAGATCTGGAACCAAAATGCAGAGATGGACAAAACCCAGAAATATTTTTTCGATCTAGCATAGTTCTAATTTTGACCCTCAAGTCAATGTCACCATTGACCCAGAATTTTTGATTCTAACCTAGGGCAGAATTGACCTCCGATTTTGACCTAAAATCTCTGACAGAAAATCTATTTCTAGATCCTGATAGTTTATTGAAAAGGATATCCAAATCTGCACTCCAACTTGTTGTTCCAAACCTATCCCTGCAAGAAAAATGGTTTGTTTATTGGGGGGAGGGGTTTTCCTTAGTCAAACCCCGATTTAGGAATTAACCTTGAAATCAATAATTGAAATAAAGAATGCTAGCAAGTAGTAGAAGTAAATCTAATAATGAAGCTATAATATTCAATAGATATGCAATTGTATTTCGAATGTAAACAAGTATGTAAATATGAAAGCTTGGACTCAATATTAGACACCATAAACCTCCATGATTGTATGCTTGGAATCCACCTTGAAGACAGAATGAATGAATCTTTAGGATGCACAAAGGATCTTGAAGGAAGATCACACCACCATAATGGATAGATTTAGGACTTGAATGATGAATCTTGAATGCTTGAACCAAATCCCTTCAAAGGCTTGAAAGCTTGAATCCTTGATCTTCAATGGAGAAATTGAATGCTTGAGAGGAAGAATTGGACAATTTGAAAGCTTGAAAACATGTATAACAATGGATGCTTGAACTTTTTACTTGATGATGGTTTTTCACTTAGTGAGACTTAGAGAAAATGAGAGGATAAAACTTCCTTATATATGAATCTAGGGCATAATCTTCTAGAGAGGCCTACATAGGAGAATTAAATTTCAATTAGACCTATACCCCTAGAAGAGGACCTATATTAAATATAATTTAAGATTCGTCACTTTGAAACCCAAAACAGCCAACCCAGAAGCAGGAAATGAACTTTTAATGACCCCGACAACCGATAAAATTTCAAACTAAAAAGGGCGACACGGGTCAAAATTGTGGTTGAACTTGACCTAGGTCAAGGTTAAGGTCAACCTTGACCTAGGGAGTCAAAACCCCTAGAAAATGTGCCAGATAGGATGGATGGTGCCCGAAGAGGCCCAATCAGGGTCCTAAATAGGCACAGAAGTAGGAGAGGATGCAAAAATGAGGGGAAAATATGATGATGGTCAAAAACACCCCCTAAGGAGGGATAAACAATCTTAACATGGAAGTGATTCTATTTTAAGATGATACAGAAGGTAATGAATGCATGACATGAAATGGACTAAAGACTTTGGCACTTGTCTCTTTGAATAGTGCTCTTGAAAGATATAAAATAACTGACCCTGATTATGATAGTATACTCAAAGACGTTGGTAGGGTGATGATAAAGGGATATAAAATGGAAGATTGGATAGGATAGGATAAGGATTGTGCCAAAGATTGGAGAGGGTGGATGAAAGGCTGGAAAATAGGTGTTGGATAGTGGAGGGATTGTAAGAAGACTTGATTTTGAGTGGATGGAAATGGATGCAAGAACAACATTAGCACACACCTTGAGGGGTGATTGGAGTGATGGGGGAAAAGGAGATTTTTTATGTGATGGAAGAAAGGATATGGATTTTGGGACATAAAGACCCAAAATGAATTTAGAAGATGAAAGGCTTTTAGATGGAGGGATAACAATTTTGGATGCCAAATTTGATTTTTCTTTAGGATTACTTGATTCAAGAAGCTTCTTAGGAATCCATATGGCTTTTGATTTTTCATTTTTTGCAGATCCTTGGAACACATTTCTTGAACAATGGATTTAGGAACCCATGTTGCTTTTGAATTTATTTTTTTCTCATTGGGCCTTTGTGGCCATTTTTTACAATTCTTTTTCTTTTTGGATCATGTTTTTGTTTTTTTGTACATGTCAATTAGATGGGACATTTTTATCCTTGATACCATGTGGATTACTTGACTTATATACTTTATGCTTTGCATCCAAATTGTTTGGAAAGGGAATGGGATTCATGGATGGATAGGAATTATATGGATGTCTTTTGAATGGGTTGAAGGTTCTCATAGATGTGTGTCTTTGTTGACTTGCATTTGGGAAAGGATAAGAGGATTGTGAGCTAGCAGATGGAGGAATATATGGACCTAAGATGGATGGAAGGGTTGAAGGGGGAATTATATGTTTGGATTTGAATTTGGAAGGGATAACAACATCTTGAGACTGAGCTTTTTTATTGAGGTCATGACCATTAAAATTTTCTTTCATATGAAAGGGTTTTAATATACCTTTTGCATGGAGGTCTAACCCTTTGACTTGATAATGATTTTGACAAGTGAGATACTTGCTACAAGATGTGAGATCATTATTTTGAGGTGGATATAATTTGGAAGAAAAATAGAATTATTAAGTGGACTAGACTCAATAGAACTAGAGGAACCCATTGGAAGTGTGAGGGGTTCATGAACATCTTGCACAAATATTCTTAAATCATGAGGGGGATCAAAAGGAATAACAAGATCCTGTAATGGAATAGGAGCAATGATAGGATCATCTGGTGGGATGGGATCTTGTATAGGACATGGGGGATTAGGACATGAAAATGAAGGGATGGAAGGATCTCAAGAAGGATATGGAGGGATGATGGGATCTTTTGGAGGATTCGAAGGCGAGGGGATACTTTGATATTTAATTAAAAAGGAATCATTGGTAAGGATGGAACAGAGGTCATGATCTTTCTTAGGAAGGGGGAGGTCAATAGGGTTTGGAAGGACATTTTGGTCTTGATATGGAAGGGGGTCATCTTCCATAGGAGAGCTAGGGATAATGGGATTATCATGAGGCTCAAGGGAAATGGGATCTTGGTCAACAGTTGGAGGGGATTCTTCATTGTTGGGATCTTGATCTTGATTTGTTCTAGGACTTGTTTTTTTGTTCATTAGATCATCCTCTTGACATGGGATATGAATTTGGATATGCAAGGGCAATTTTTGAAAGTGTTCATTATTTTGGCATGAGAGAGATGTAATTTTCATGGGGGACATTGGAAGGGGATCAATGTTTTGGCATGAAGGAGATGGACTTTGGATGTGACTCTCTTGAATGAGCTTGCTTGAAAATGGAGGACATGGTGGAATTGGCTCTAAGATTTTGAAAGAATGGAAGGTACTTGGTGTGTGTGTTAAAATGTGCACCTGTCACCTGCAACACAACACTTCAATAGATCATTGCATTAGTGGAAAACATGGTTAGAAGAGCATATAAAACACTAAAATAAACCTATTTCTTTCTAACTAAGAAGAGTATGATAAGAAACATAACAGCACTCAGATTATGCTACTATCAGTGACATATATGACTTAGCATGAAATATTGTAGTTAAAACAAACTATTTAATCATTAAACAATGCATATTAGCTCTAGAAATGAATATAATAACAATGCATAAACATGAAAAACTAAATGAAACATGAAACTATCTAAATCCTAACATCATAACAATGCATTTTTAATCTAAGATGAAGGCTTATTTGTGCTCAAAAACCCCTTCTATTTATAGAATAAATGAGGAGAGAGAGGGGGACAAGCTTCATTAATGGAGTTGAAAAACTCATTAATGAGGTGTAAGAGAAATAAATGCAAAATTCATTGAAGGGGCATGGGAAAAAGGAATCTCCATTAATGAGGCATTAATGAGAGCCTTTAAGAAGCATGGGAAGGGTGTAAGGCCAAACTTGGCAAGTTGGTCCTTAGAGGAAGTCAAGCTTGAGAAAGTTGACTTTCTCAAGTGGGTTGAGTTCCTAATCAATCCTTAATGGAATGTGACAACATTAGGAGGTGGGTTAGGATAGAATTAGGATTAGGATTAGATTTAGCAAGGGTGAATAGGTTGGGATAGGTTCAAACCTAGAGTCAAAGTGGTTGAAGTGGGTTAGGTTGGGGTTTAGAGGAATATTAATGAAATGAATAAAAATTATTTAATTCATTCAAAAATAGGAATATCAATTATTTAAGCTTTTAATTGCTTTTTAATAATCAATAGGACTATAGCCAATTTAATTAAATTAATTAGGCTAGGGGATTGGTTCATTTCTAGGGGATTGGTTCATTTTGCAAGTGAGCAATTGATTTAGGATTTTATTTAATTTCTAGTAAATTAATCATTTTAGCCATGTTTTTTATTGATTTTTATTTTGGCTAAAATTAATTAATTTAGTGATTTGATCACTTTAGGAGATTAAATTGATTTTAAAAGAATTATGCCAAGCAATACCAGGGTCGTTTGAGCATAATTGGGGGTATGATCACACTTAGGGAAAATAGGGTCTATGGTCAAAGTAGACCAAATCTAGGTGGTTACATTTGCCCCTCTTTGAATTGATGTGTGAGTAGCACATTGATTCAAAGAAAGTTTTTTTTGGTTAACTTTAGAAATTTTGAGAATTTAGCTCATGATCAAACGAAATGCCTAATGAGATCAGTCTCGCACTTGATTGAACTAAATTGATAGAATTGACTTTGAACTTGATCGAACAAAGGTCAATACGCAAAAGATCTTAAAAATACCAATTCTGAACTTGGTTGTCGTCCAAAGATTGATAATACTGATTATGAACTTCGTTGTCATTCAAAATTCAATATGAAGCTGTCAGGAGCTTAGTAAGAATCTTTTAAAATGAGAAAACACAAGATATCCAGCTTATGAGAACCAAATCTTTCTATCCAACAGTTACGACTTTAGTCAAGGAAACTGTCATGCCCCTAGTTGTTTGATAACGAAGTCATTTTTGATGTTGTTTCGAGCAAAAATGTGATTGATGATAGTGTGATCATGCCCCCTCAGGAACAAAATCAAAGGAAAGAAATGAAATCTCTCTGTTGAAATGATGTATCACTTGCAAGAGCGGGTGGGGAAAGAAAGAACGGAGTAGAAGAAGTGAAGAGATGAAGGTGTGTTTTTGAGAAAACACACTTGTACCAAGTTAATCATGTTTAAAAGGTGAGTTTGATGTTGTTCCCAATATATCAGAGATTTTGGGAATCATGGATATGTAAATATCTTGGATTTCAGATGAATTAAAAAGAGAAAGGATTTTGAGCTCAAATCCTTATGATGCAATCTCTAAATGCATCTATATGCAGACTCTTAGGACTGTCACTGATTGGCAATTTTGGACATTTTTACAATCATTGGGCACTTTTTAGGATGGATACCACCGGATAGTATAACCATCACTAATACCCACTGATATTATGACAGTATGAATACTATATTTATTGAAATGTTAGAAATAGACTTAGGCATCAAGGCATAGAAGCCAAGATAACAAAAATAGTCACCTTCCTTTTATTATACTAGAATCTATGTAAGGCAATATATTGGACCCGCAATGACCTTGAAAATTCATATCCTTGAGTACATTATGCTTCGTATACCTTTGTGAGAATCTGAATTAGAAAACAAACAAGGAAATTGTTTCAAACTCACCGTAGTTAACACATAACCAAGATTGAGATATATGTGGCTATCCACTCAGAGTGGCAGCTCTTACCATAAACATCCAAGTTAGGTGAAATTTATAGGATCATTCAGAACAATCACCATACGTAGAAAACCAAGAAAATGTTATGCCCCCCATCCTTGTGACTCTTTGTCTTTGCGTAGACGTCATGGAGTAACTCGAAAGACATAACAATTATCAATTGTGAATCAATCAAATAAAATTCATAACTGCTTAGATGCCCCCAGTGAAAACATCATGGGTTCATAAAAGAGTCATAATCAAACCAAGATCAAACTGTGTTTAATTAGTATTAAGAAATACTATTGATTCATTTTTCAAGTACAGTAGAGATTCATCAATCAAAAGTTGGAATTCAAGCAATATGTGTTCCATGTCTGTGTATAACTTTCTTCCTGTTTGCAATCCAATGTAGGTCTTAGGAACACCATTCATGTTAGTGCAATGTTTGTGCCAGCCTTGTTTTGTGAAAAGGGATAGTTTAGTGAAAATATTGAGTATCATTGTGTCACAAGACAAACCATCCTATGATGACCTAGTAGACGCTACCTATCATGCTAGAAAAAGATGCCCCCAATGCAGAATGACCTGATCCTAAAATGCTAAAAATCCCAAGCGAGGATAAGATTTTCGTAAGGAAACAAAGTCAACTCTTAGCACAGGTGTAATCATGAAGGCATAGTGTCAGCAATGCATTAATAGATGGAGCACAGGACACAAGTGATGCCTAATTTCTAGGTTTTCACCACTTGGCAAGACCTTTTATTCTTTTTTCTATGAGGATGTTTGTTTTACCAGGTTGTCATCAAGGCACTTTCCTCTTTTTCAATTTTTTTTTGCTATTTGTGCTTTTTTTAATGTTTTTGTAGTATCAAGGCGCATGTTTGCCAGTTTTTCACCAAGGATACCTTTCTTCAAGACTTTTTCCACTGTTTTTGGATTTTTCTTCAGGATCAATTTTCTGAATATTTTTGGTATTTTCTGAGAACTATTTACTATACAGGCTCTGCTAGCCAATAATCAAGCGTAGAACCACTTTAAATGTAGAGTATTGATAGGATCCAAAAGGACATCTCCCTCAGGTGTAGCTAGCTTATAGGCTCCAGTCCCAAAAGTAGCAGTGATAACATAAGGTCCTAACCAATTAGGTTCATACTTTCCTTTATGCTCTTTGTTAGGTTGGTTCTTAGGATTATCCTTTAGGAAGAGATCCCCTACTTGAAATTGGTGTGGTTTAACCTTTTTATTGTACCCCTTGGACATGTGTGCTTGGTACACCTTCAGATGATCGAACGCCTATTGTTTGCGCTCATCAAGTAGGTCAAAAGAATTCACCCTATCAATGTGGTATTGATCATCAGTAACAAGACCTTGAAAAGATGGGATTTCAACCTTGATAGGCAGTATTTCTTCAGTGTCATAGACTAGGGAAAATGGTGTGGCTCCAATTGGTGTTCTGATGCTTTTTTTGTAGGCCCATAATGCCAGATTCAGTTGTAGATGTCAGTCTCTACTAGACTTACTCACAGTTCAGTGTAGGATCTTGAGAATATTTTTATTATATGCCTCAGCCAGTCCGTTACCTTGAGGGTGATAGATTGAGGAGCAGTGTTGAGTGATGTGGAATTGTTCACAAAGGTCATCAATGTCTTGATTTTTAAATTGGCCCCCATTGTCTATTACAATAGATGAGGGTATCCCATATCTACAGATAATGTAGTTCAGAATGAACATAGCCACCTATTTTCCAATGGCTTTGATTAGTGGCATAGCCTCAACCCACTTCATGAAATAATCAGTGGCTATAATGATGAACTTGTGTCCATTTGAAGAATTGGGATATATTTGTCCAACCAAGCCAAAGGCCCATTGTTGAAATGGCCAATGTGTAATGAAAGGTATAAGTTCTCTAGCAGGAGCATGGATGAGATTTCCATGTGTCTAGAATTTATGACATGTTTTGGAAAATTGAATAGCATCTTTTTCCATTGTAGGCCAGTAATAGCCTACTCTCAATAGTTTCTTTGCTAGTGAAAAGTCATTTGAATGTGATCAACATACACCTTCATGGACTTCTTTTAACACGCGATCTAACTCTTCAAGTTCTAAACATCTGAGAAGTGTACCATCGAGACATCATCGATATAAGTTATTAGTTATGAGGACATAACGTGATGTTGTCCTAATCAAGGCTATTTTTTAATATCTGGATAGATTGTTGGGAATAGTTTGGCCAGTGAGGTAAGCAATGAAATTAGCATATCGAGATTGGTCTGGGGTGTTCAAAGCATAGATTACTTGGTATTTAGGGGTATCGAAGGCAAGATAGGATATTTCTTCCACCAAGAAGTCATAGAGGAATTGATGTTCCTCCACTTGTAACATGGACACCAATGTAGCCATAGCATCTGCAGCCTTATTCTCCGTTCTGGGTATCTGTTAGAATGTGATGAAGATGAAGTACTTATTTAGGTCATCAACCAGTTGTTTGTAGGGTGTCAACTTTTCATCTTTCATCTGATAATCACCATTGAATTGATTGATAATGAGCTGGGAATCACCATACACATGTAATTCTAGAATCTTCCACTCCATGGCGAGCTTAAGAATGTTTACCAGTGCCTCATATTAAGAAATGTTGTTTGTGCATGGAAACATCAATTTGTAAGACTTGGGTAACGTGTAGCCTTGAGGATTTATGACCAGAACTCTTACTCCATAGCCTTGTTGTGTGAAAGAACCATCAAAGTACATCTTCCACGGGTACTCAGTTAGATGCATAATGGTCTCATTAGGGAATTCAATCTTTAAAGGCTCATCATCTTGAAGTGGTGAATCAGCTAGTTGATCTGCGAGGACTTATCCTTTAATAGCCCTCTTGTCTATATATTCAATGTTGAATTCACTTAGAATGAGGACCCATTTTTCTAGACACCCTGTTAATGTTGTTTTTCTCAAAAGGTACTTTAGAGGATCGATCTTAGCAATGAGCCTTAATGTATGTGAGAGCATGTAGTGTCTCAATTTTTGTGATGCGAAAATGACTGCTAAGTATGCTTTCTCAATAATGTTGTAATTGAGCTCATAGGAGACTAGTGTTATACTTTTTAGTACTCTCAAATTTTGGAGAAATTTGGAGTGACTATACTAAAAATTCCTCTAAGGCAAGATGAATAACCCCTAAAAACTTGCGAAGAATCCTTACTTTGAACACATGCAAAAAGAGGCCTGATGATTTTTGTGAAAAACTACTTGGGAGACATGTTACTCACCTTTCATTTGGCATATGCAGTGGGTTCAAACTCTCAGATTTCAGTTCTGACTTGTTTTGGAGATGGTCATTTGGAGCCGCTTGTCTAAATTTGTATTTTTGCCTAAGTGTAAGTTTGTTGTAGCAGACCATGTTTGCATTTGAATATCTTGTGTCCTGTTAAGTTTCATAGCCCACCATTTTTGGATTGTTTAATAGGTATATCAGAGAACTTATTTTCCAAAGCTTGATCCATTTTGAATCCATTTGATAGGTTTTCCAATCCCTCAAAGTTGGTCTTCCAGAAATGTCTTGTTTCTTTGTTCTGCCCAAAATTCTGAGTAGCAATATTTGACCAATTGTAACTTTTGACCTTGTGACCTAATTGAAACAATTCCTTTTGCATCATATTACAAATGTCAAATACTTATTATATCTCCATATTTAGGTCATGATGAATCCATTTGGTCAGTTTTCTAAGCTCATTCCATTTGCATTTTCTATTAATTTGCTAAATGGTCAAATGCGGAATTCTAAAGTAGCTTACTTTGAGGTCTTGCAAATGTGTATACAGATGAATGCCTTGGATAATTGAGTTGTCCCTCATATTTTAAGCATGGATTTGTACCTACCTAGAGATTTTCATAATTCTACCAATCTGTTTGATAACTTTTCTTTACCGATTCCAAACCCAATTTATGCATATCTGTTGTGTTTTAGTTCAAAAAATGTTTTTAGTGTTGACTTTACACATTAATGTCTTTTGATCTGTGGATCATCAAAGAAATTTAGTGGAAGTATCATGATCCATATATGAATTTTAATCTATGACCAAGGGTTAAGACTCCAAAGGTTTCAGATGATGAGTTTTCAAAGTCAGTTTTGAAGGTGATTTGTGTAGATTGGCGGTGCGGACAAAATTAGTTTTTTAGAATGGGCAAGTTTGATCAGTTGTAACTTGCATATGGGTTTGAATCATGAGAATCCCTCTTGTATGTATATTCATGGTTGATGAATAAATCATTATGCCTAGCCTCAAGGTCCCTTGATATGATTCAATCAGTTTTTAAGGGTGATTCCGAAAGTAGTTTATGTGTTTCAAACATTGTGTAGAAGTGATTGAAAAATGAGTTTTAATGGTAAATATTCTAAAATCAAAGATTGGGGTCCTTTAAAGGCAATTCAATTAGTGTTTAATGCCCATTCTGGAGACTAGTCACTATTATCAGGTCAGTTTGTGGAAAATGCTTGTGAGTGACAGAGCTACATCATTATAAAAGGGGATGTTTTGGAATAGATTTGGACATCCATTAGTGAAAACATTCAATTAGAGGATTTTGGTCCAAGATTTTAGTTGTGGTTTCCTTAATGAGCTTATATACAAAAATTGGAAGACAAGAAAGTTTTGTTTTTTTTTAAACATTTCATTGAAAATACAAACTGTAGGTGTAAACTAATTAACAACCTGCGCAGTACAAAGTGGATGGTGCTAAGCATGAAGCGCTAAAACTCTCCAACTACCAAGTGTAAATGATAGGAGGAATGTTTCAAAACAATTGCTAAGGTACTTGCACAGCATGGATGCTGGAAGGAGAACCAAAGAAGTTTAGAAAAACTACACTGATGTGTAAGGAGAGCCCACGCCAAATGTCTGCTGAATATGGAAGGAGCTGGCAGTGATAATGAAGACTCCACTCATTGGAGTGAAATACAGCCATTGGCAAGTAAAAAATTAGATCTAATGCAATTGGTGCAATGGGTAACCTTCGCCTACGCAAGAGGAAGGTAAAATAGCGCAACATATTTTGCTTGTTATGTTTTAAAATTCAAACAAATACATTTGGCTGGTGAATAGAAAATGAGAATGTTACGCAAGCAAGGAAGATAAGAGCCCATGCATGGTTTGTAAAGTTCCCTAAGCTACAGAAAATCAAAGTAATAGACCAGCGCAGGGTTTGAAAAATACTAAAAACATTTCAAACAAATGAAATTCTGGAATGAATACGATATGTTTAAAGAAAAATATGACTAGCGCATAAAGATGAAGTAAATGGTGGCCAGCGTATGAAAGCAATACCAGCAAATTTCCAATGCAAGGCATGTTGAAGGATCCTACGCAGATGAAGGAAGTTAAAATATTTAAATGTAAACATTCAAAACCAAAACATGCAAATTGTGATTACAAATCAAACAAGAGCATATGTATCCTATGCAAGCTATGGAATGATGTGCTATTCAGTGGAGCCTACACTGTTGAAAGAAGTGCATGCATTTTCAAATGGAAGAGTTTCACACCAAGTGCTAAGGAGAATTATTTTAATAAAAAATGTTTCAAACATTGCAGAGAAGAAAATCCTATGCAACAGTAAAGGAGTGTTTTTGTTTTTAATGTTCTTTGTTTGTAGAAAATGCCATAGCCAAAGGCAAATTAGTCATAGAGTCTATGCAAGGTAATAGAAAAATGTGGAGGCATAGACAAGGCATTGTATATCTTAAAGCCTACGCAAGACTCCAAGGAATCCAGTGCATCAAATTTCCAAAGTAAAGGGGAGAACAGCACAGGGTAATATGGAGTCATCTACAAGGTGTGTTACATGTTCAATAGTCAATGCAAAATGAAAAAGACAATCCACGCAGGCTAAAAGCTTGGAGAGCATGATTGGCATTTATCCCACATTCATTAGGTGATAGTATTTTGTAATGTTTAAATATGAAAACACTTACTTAATGAAATAAGTAAGAAGCCAAGAGGCTCCTTGGTGGGCCCCTTGGCTGGTAGACTCCTTGTATGTGGTGGGCCCCATATTTTGGGTGCCACGACATAATAAAGGCTTTAAAGTGCAAATAATTTAGTCCCACATTGTCAGTGCAGTGGAAGTTTAAGATGTTTATAAGCTACAACACACAATAGGTAATGTGAAGAAGCAAAGAGGAAGCTCTCCACGTGAGCTCAAAAAGTTCCTTGGGAAGTGTGCCCAGTTAGTTAGCAAGGAAATTTTGTAGAAAGAGTGACATGGAAATGGAGGACACATGGCAACCAGTCACTCACTTATGGAGGAGAAAGAATGTCAAAGAAAATGCTCACGAGTGCGCGAGAGGGTGACATGTGGTAGCTTGTCATGCAATTGCAGAGCAGGCAAGAAGCTCATCGCACGATTGAGGTCAGATGATATGCGAGTGAGCGACAAGCTCGTCATGCAGTCGCTGGTGAATTACAGTTGAGCCAAAAATGCCCACGAGTGCGCGACCGAGTTAGTCGCTCAGTTGCCCAAGTTTTCCGAGGTGATGAAAAAGTCATGCAAGTGGGTGACTCAGCTCATTGCGCACTCATGAAAGGTTTACATTGAAGTGAAAAAGTGTTGCAACTGAGCGATAATGACATGATTGTGCACTTGAGGAGGCAAAATTGGAGCCAGTCAAGGATGCAAAAATGGATTTTCAGAGCCAATCAGCAAGCACCACTTATCCAATTCTGGTGCACTATGAGAAAAAAGGATTAAAATATACATATTTTAAAATGTCATTCCAATTAAATAGTTTGACTATTGAAAAGATTTCAAATATTTCAAAATTATTTAGGAAATGTGCACGGGAAGGCAAAGTCTTTTAATGATTCAGGGGGCAAATTTTATCAAAAGTATCAAGTATCATATATCACCAGAAAGGTCTCAGAATGAGGATTCTGATTTTATGAGCCTTTTAAGTCCAGATCAAATTCAATTTTGGAAGTTGCAGAAAGAAACAGTTCCTAATAATTTGGGAGAAGAAGGACAGGTGTCAGTGACTGAATTTGTTTTTCCAATTCCTCTATCTCTCAGATTCTTCTCAATTGGAGTGAAAAGAATGATTTGTAAGGCACTTCATTTGGGTCTTGTATGTTTGGATTTAGAGGGGTTTTTTTGAATGCATGTTTATATGAATCTATTTCCCAATAGACAAGGCACTGATCTTTGCTTCTTTATGTAGTTATCATCATCAATTCATAAAATCAATTCAATTTACTTTTCTATTTAAAGAGCTGTAAATGATTGTTATATCAAGTGTGATGGATAGGAATCCATCTCATGATTCACTAAAAGAAGTGAGTCCAATAGGTACATCCGCCTGAGCCTTTGAGCTTGAAGTGTAGGAGGATTTGTTTGATCCTCGTTAATTAGCCTTTTCTTTGACAAGGTCAGGGAAAAATGTTAACAAAATGGTGACTCTGCTGGGGAATTAAGTAAAGTTTCATTAAAATGGTCAGTGAAATATGAGATTTATTTCCTTAAATTTTTGTGTTAACCCCATAATCTGGTTGAAAGAAAGAGTCAAGTTAATAGAATCTGGAAGTAGTTTCAGATTTGTGGAAGGATAGCTTGGAAGAATTTTACCGCAGTGATTACAAAAGATTATGCAGCTTTGTTGGTTGGAGAGAACCCAGAAATAAATGTATATGTTAAATGGCTTTTGTTGTTTGAGAATTTTCCTCTGCAAGGAGGTGGCGACTCTATGTTGAAATGAACCTGATAGAGCTATCAAGAAGGCTCTAGATCTGCCAAATTTCCACTCAAATAAATAAGAGTAGCTACAATTGTATTCCCAGGTAATCCTCATGTCTTTATGTGAAAGAAAAGTTTCCTCAATAGGTGAAGAAGTCACTAGAAAGGGTGGAAATAGTTTTTAATTCTGTCATACTTCTTGGTTCAAAAAATTCCAAATATCAAATCAGAAGTATGTTGTTATTTTAAAAGACAGATGGTTGAAGTTTCAAGGTTCATGTCAAAAATCTCTGGTATATGTCTGATTTGTTCAAATTTATGTCAGAAGTATCACATATGATTTCATAAAAGATACAGCCAATAATGAATTCTTGCAAAAAAAATTCTATGAAAAGATATGCATCATTATGCTTTGATGGCATTCATGGTTCCCCAAATGAAATTCCTATTGAGATTAGGAAGCATCTACAAAATTTTGAGGGGAAACAATTAGATTCAGCATGTAAGCATTTGCAGGAATTTGTTGATTTGGTGGGTGATTTTGAGATTCAGCATGAAGATTTATAAATGAAGCTGTTTGTTCAAAATTTGAAAGATAATGCTAGGGACTGGTTTTCCTTTTTACCAGCTTGTTCAATTTCTTCTTGGGATGAATTACATGTTTCCTTTATGGAGCAATTTGGTGAGAGAAGGAATTTGAGTGATATATTTACTGAATGGTTGAATCTAAGGATTGAAGAGGATTAATTAGTTCCTGATTTTAATATCAGATTTGCAAGAGCTTTACATGAAATACCTAAAAGTAGTAGACCTCAAGACAATGTGTTTGTTATGGTATATTATGGTTCATTTGAAAAGAATATGAGTTATAGGTTGAGAGATAAGGAACCTAAAACTTTGCATCAGGCATTCAGGACAACAATAGAAATTGAAAACAATGCCAAGTATGAAATGAAAAAAATCATTTCTCTAGAGGGATTTGTTGGCAAAATACATTTGAGAATGGAAAAGGATATTATGATAAATCTACAGCTCCAAGTAGGAATATTGATACCTCTATTTTGGTCTCTACTCAAGTCTTAAATTCAGATTTGAATAGATGTATGGTTAGTAATCTTTTGTTGCATACGGAAGAAACTTCTAATGATGACAGAAATACATGTGTCCAAGAAGTTGTAGCAATGAATGATGTTTCAAATACTTATGATGGTGACTATCTAAGTTAATCTTTGTTTTACAAAGTTATTTCAGAAATACCTTCTCATCTTGATCCTAGATACAATGATACTAACAATGTTTTCAATGCTGAAAAGGATGTATATGTTTTACATTCTTATGAGGATCAAGAGGATACTGAAACTTATAATTCACAAGAGAGTGATATGTTGGAAGATGTAGATTTGTTGATATTATATGAGCATAGTGTAGCATGGGAAGATAAGAGCATTTGTGGAAATTAATGCAAACTAGCATGTGAAGGTAAGAGTACCTTCACCAATTCTGAAAATATTCTTTTACATCCGCATGATACAAATGAGTTTGGTAGTAAGAGTTTTGAAATAGATTTGGTATCAAAACTTAAGGAAAGAGGGATAGTAAATGAGGGTCTTCCTTATGAAATAGAGTATGATACTATCTTGCAACTTTATCATGATATTATGAATGAAAATCAGAATGAAGATCAATCAGTTGAGTCTTTCCAGTCAAAGGGTAAAGTGCTAGATGAGTGTGTTTTTGAAATCCCTTCATTCAATGATGATCTGCTTTAGCATATGAATTGTTTGTGTAATGAAAATCCTATACATGATGAGAAACTTGAGGATGATTGGTGGCTTTCCCCATCTCCTCCGGTTGAAGAAGGTAGTATGAATTGTTTATCCACTTCTTTGCCTAATGATAGAGGTGTTGAATCTAATTATAATGATATCTCTGATTTTGAATCATATGTTGAAAGTGATTATGATAGTGATTATGATAGCAAGGATACTAATGTATTCAAATTTTTTATTAATAATGCATTTGATGAGGACATTGGTACGGATTAGCCATCTCTTTGTTACCATGTTCATATGGGAGAAAAACATGGTGTTGTAAATTCGTTGTTTGAGGAATGCATTCGGTTTTTAGATTTGGTTTATTCTGATTCTAATCTTGAAAATGCATCAATATGTAGTAAGAAATCAGATTGTGTTTCTTTCCAGGCTAAAAGTGATTGTGAGTCTGAATTTGAATTTGATGGGTTCATTGTTCCATGTAATGAGCAGGACTATGATGTTGATCAGTTGGTTCTCTGTAACCATGTGAGTAATTTGCAAGTGGAAGAGGTTTCCAATCCATGTTTTGAGGCACATGCTGATATGTCTTTCCATTGTGAAGTTTTTCCAAATTTTGGTATCCATGGCTTATGTGAGTATGAGTCATTTACTTTCCTTATGAATCAGCCGGTTAATGAGGGAGTAATGTGAGTGGAATTTGAGGTTTCTTATGATGATGCATTTCCTTATTGTCACGGTTCATATTTTCTAATATTTGTTGATGTGAAGAATGAGTTTCATTCTTTTGATTATGATCACCCTAATGGAAGAATTTGTAAAGTCATGAAAGGAATCAAAAATAAGCTATTCTTCATTTTTACAATTCCTTGTGAGTTTGAGCAGCAGCTGTACAAGTGCATTTTCATTATGATATTTGTATGCCAAGAAGAGAATCAGATTTTTATAGAGGCAAGTGTTGGTTTCAGTTGTGAAAAGGCTTGAGGTTTTTGTAAACAATGTATACATTGTATAGTTGTTGTTTTTTCAGTTGTGTGGTGTGTGGTTTTAAATAAAGGGTTCCTAGTTTTTTGAGAAGAAGAAGAGAGAGAAAATGAAGAGAAAAATCTGATTTGTTTGTGAGTGGTTTGTTGTACCAATGATTCTAAATTCTCTACATGCCTACATGGGGCATGTGTCCCTAGATAGATCCAATGTTAGTACTCTCAAATTTTGGAGAAATTTAGAGTGACTATACTGAAAATTCCTCTAAGGCAAGATGAATAACCCCTAAAAACTTGCGGAGAATCCTTACTTTGAACACATTCAGAAAATAGGCCTGATGATTTTTGTGAAAACCCACTTGGGAGACATGTTCCTCACCTTTCATTTGGCATATGCAGTGTGTTCCAACCCTCAAATTTCATTTCTGACTTGTTTTGGAGATGGCCATTTGGAGGCGCTTGTCTAAATTTGTATTTTTGCCTAAGTGTAAGTTTGTTGTAGCAGGCCATGTTTGCATTTGAATATATTGTGTCCTGTTAAGTTTCATGGCCTGCCATTTTGGGTTTGTTTAATAGGTATATCAGAGAACATATTTTCCAAAGATCAATCTATTTTGAATCCATTTGATAGGTTTTCTAATCCCTCAAAGTTGGTCTTCCAGAAGTGTCTCGTTTCTTTGTTCTGCCTAGAATTCTGAGTAGCCCTGTTTGACCAATTGTAACTTTTGACCTTGTGACCTAATTGAAACAATTCCTTTTGCATAATAGTAAAGAGGTAAAATACTTCTTATATCTCCATATTTAGGTCATGATGAATCCATTTGGTCAGTTTGCTAAGCTCGTTTCGTTTGCATTTTCTATCAATTTGCCAAATGGTCAAATGCAGAATTTTGAAGTAGCTTACTTTGAGGTCTTGCAAATGTGTATCCAGATGAATGCCTTGGATAATTAAGTTTTCCCTTGTATTTTAAGCATGTATTTGTACCTACCTAGAGATTTTCAGAATTCTACCAATCTGATTGATTACTTTTCTTTGCCGATTCCAAACCCAATTTATGCATATCTATTGTGTTTTAGTTCAGAAAATATTTTAAGTGATGACTTTACACATTAATGTCTTTTGATCTATGGATCATCAAAGAAAGTTAGTGGTATTATCATGATCCATATATGAATTTATATCTATGACCAAGGGTTCAGACTCCAAAGGTTTCAGTGAGTTTTCAAAGTCAGTTTTGAAGGTGATTTGTGCAGATTGGCGGTGCGGACAGAATTAGTTTTTCAGAATGGGCAAGTTTGATCAGTTGTAACTTGCATATGGGTTTGAATAATGAGAAGCCCTCTTGTATGTATATTCATGGTTGATGAATAAATAATTATCACAAGCCTCAAGGTCCCTTGATATTATTCAATCAATTTTTAAGGGTGATTCCGGAAGCAGTTTATGTGTTTCAAACATTGTGTAGAAGTGATTGAAAAATGAGTTTTAATGGTAAATATTCTAAAATAAAAGCTTGGGGTCCTTTCAAGGCAATTCAATCAGTATTTAATGCCCATTCTGGAAGTCGCTATTATCGGGTCAGTTTTTGGAAAATGCTTGTGAGTGACAGAGCTACATCAGTATAAAAGGGGATGTTTTGGAATAGATTTGGACATCCATTGGTGCAAACATTCAATTAGAGGATTTTGGTCCAATATTTTAGTTGTGGTTTCCTTAATGAGCTTATACAAAAAGTGGAAGACAAGAAAGTTTTTTTTTTTTTTTAAACATTTCATTGAAAATACAAACTGCAGGTGTAAACTAATTAACAACCTGCATAGTACAAAGTGGATGGTGTTAAGCATGAAGCGCTGAAACTCTCCAACTACCAAGTGCAAATGATAGGAGGAACGTTTCAAAACAATTACTAAGGTACTTGCGCAGCATGGATGCTGGAAGGAGAACCAAATAAGTTTAGAAAAACTATGTTGATGTGTAAGGAGAGCCCACGCCAAATGTCTGTTGAATATGGAAGGAGCTGGCAGGGATAATGAAGACTCCACTCATTGGAGTGAAATACAACCATTGGCAAGTAAACAATCAGAGCTAATGCAATCGGTAACATTGCATGCACAAGAGGAAGGTAAAATAGTGCAACATATTTTTCTTGTTATGTTTTAAAATTCAAACAAATACATTTGGCTGGTGAATAGAAAATGAAAATGTTACGCAAGCAAGGAAGATAAGAGCCCGCACATGGTTTGCAAAGTACCCAAAGCTATAGCAAATGAAAGTAATAGACCAGCGCAGGGTTTGAAAAATACTAAAAACATTTCAAATAAATGAAATTCTAGAATGAATGTGCTATGTTTAAAGCAAAATATGACTAGCGCATAAAGATGAAGTAAATGGTGGCCAGCGCATGAAAGCAACACCAGCAAATTTCCAATGCAAGGCATGCTGAAGGATCCTGTGCAGATGAAGGAAGTTAAAATATTTAAATATAAACATTCAAAACCAAAACATGCAAATTGTGATTACAAATTAAACAAGAGCATATATATCCTACACAAGCTATGGAATGATGTGTTATTCAGTGGAGCCTACACTGTTGAAAGAAGTGCCTGTGTTTTCAAATGGAAGAGTTTCACATCAAGTGCTAAGGAGAAATATTTTATTAAAAAAAGTTTCAAACATTGCAGAGAAGAAAATCCTACGCAGCAGTAAAGGAGTGTTTTTTGTTTTTAATGTTCTTTGTTTGTAGCAAATGCCATAGCCAAAGGAAAATTAGTTAAAGAGTCTGCGCAAGGTAATAGCAAAATGTGGAGGCATAGACAAGGCATTGTAAATCTTAAAGCCTGCGCAAGACTCCAAGGAATCCAGCGCATCAAATTTCCAAAGCAAAGGGGAGAACAATGCAGGGTAATATGGAGTCATCTACAAGGTGTGTTACATGTTCAACAGTCAATGCAAAATGAAAAAAGACAATCAGCGCAGGCTAAAATATTGGAGAGCATGATTGGCATTTATCCCACATTCATTAGGTGATAGTATTTTGTAATGTTTAAATATGAAAACACTTACTTAATGAAATAAGTAAGAAGCCAAGAGGCTCCTTGGCGGGACCCTTGGCTGGTAGACTCCTTGTATGTGGTGAGCTCCATATTTTGGGCACCAAGGCATAATAAAGGCTTTAAAGTGCAAAGAATTTAGTCCCACATTGTCGGTGCGGTGGAAGTTTAAGATGTTTATAAGCTACAAAACACAATAGGTAATGTGAAGAAGCAAAGAGGAATCTCTCCATGCAAGCTTAGAAAGTGCCTTGGGAAGCATGCCCAGTCGGTTGGCAAGGAAATTTTGCAGAAAGAGTGACATGGCAATGGAGGACACATGGCGACCAGTCGCTCACTCGCGGAGGAGAAAGAATGTCGAAGAAAATGCTCGCGAGTGCACAAGAGGGAGACATGTGGTAGCTCATCATGCAGTCATGGAGTAGGTAGGTAGCTCGTTGTGTGGTCACAAAGGGTTCATGGTCAAGGTCAGATGCTGCACGAGTGAGCGAGGATCTCGTCGTGTAGTTGCTGGTGAATTGCAGTTGAGCCAAAAATGCCCACAAGTGCGCGACCGAGCTAGTCACTTAGTCACCCAAGTTTTCTGAGGTGATGAAAAATTCATGCGAGTGGGCGACTCAGCTCATCGTGCACTCACGCAAGGTTTACATTGAAGTGAAAAAAGTGTTGCGACTGAGCGATAGTGACCTATTCGCGCACTCACGGAGGCAAAATTGGAGCCAGTCAAGGATGCATAAATGGATTTTCAGAGCCAATCAACAAGCGCCACTTGTCCAATTCTGGTACACTATGAGAAAAAAGGATTAAAATATACATATTTTAAAATGTCATTCCAATTCAATAGTTTGACTATTGAAAAGATTTCAAATATTTCAAAATTATTCAGGAAATGTGCACGGGAAGGCAAAGTCTTTTAATGATTCAAGGGGCAAATTTTATCAAAAGTATCAAGTATCATATATCATCGGAAAGGTCTCAGAATGAGAATTATGATTTTGTGAGCCTTTTCAGTCTAGATCAAATCAGATTTTGGCAGTTGCAGACAGAAGTAGTTGTAGATATTTTTTGGGAGAAGAAGGACAGGTGTCGGTGACTGAATTTGTTTTTCCAATTCCTCTATATCTCATATTCTTCTCAATTGTACAGGGATGGTGAAATTAATGTTGCAAGGAAGCTTACTGATTTTGTGTGTCTGATTTTGAGTTCTCTATTATGTAGATGTATTAAATCAGAAGTTTTTAATGAAAAACAAATGGTATCCCTTCCCAGTATTTGTCTGATGTCTTTATATTTGATCCTGAGTCTTTGTGCATAAATTTGTAAGGCATTTTAGTGCACCATTTATAAGGTAGCTGTGAATTTGTGTTTTAGTTTCTTTCAAAGAAAGAGTAAATCTTATAGACAAGTTCAGAGGTTTCAAGGTTTCACATGAATCTGATGTCAAGGTGTTGGAGTGAAAAGAATGATTTGTAAGGCACTTCATTTGGGTCCTGTATGTTTGGATTTAGAGGGTTTTCTATGAATGTATGTTTATATAACTCTGTTGCCCAATAGACAAGGCAATGATCTTTGCTTCTTTATGTAGTTGTCATCATCAATCTGTAAAATTAATTCAATTTACTTTTCTATTTCAAGAGTTGTAATTTATTGTTATATCAAGTGTGATGGGCAGGAATCCATCTCATGATTCACTGAAAGAAGTGAATCCAATAGGTACACCCACCTGAGCCTTTGAGCTCGAAGTGTAGGAGGATTTGTTTGATCCTCGTTAATTAGCCTTTTCTTTGAAAAGGTCAGGGAAAAATGTTAACACTACTGATGTAGTAGATAGCTCTTTCATTCTTAGTTTCATCCTCTTGTGCTAGTAATACTCCTAATGGTGTAGTTGTAGCTGAAATATACAAGAGTAATGGATTTCCATGAATAGGTGCCATAAGAATAGGAGGAGTAGCTAGGTACTCTTTCAATTCTCTGAAGTTGGCTTCACAGTGCTCATCCAATTTGAAGGTGACCCCTTTGTGTAGTAATTTGGTAAAGGGTTGTGCTCTGTCAGCAAGTTGTCACATGAACCTCCTAATTGACTGAAGTCTCCCTTGCAATGTCCTCATTTGACTGATGTTGTGGGGAAGAGTCATCTCTATAATATCTTTGACCTTTGTAGGATCTACCTCAATTCCCTTCGTTGAAACAATAAACCCTAAGAACTTTCCTGATTGGACCCCAAAGGCACATTTCTTTGGATTGAGCCTGAGTTGAAATTGTTCCATACAATCCAATATTTTTCTTAAGTCAGAAATGTGAGTGCTCCTTTCTTTAGATTTGGCTAAGGTGTCATCCACATAATCTCTTTAACCCAAATGACATGATGTTCCAGCAAAAGGTTTCCCATGCGCATGTAAATGCAGTTTTCTCTTGATCCTCAGGGGCAATTTTTATCTAATTATAGCCTGAGAAACCATCCATCAATGAATACATTTGGTATCCTGTCGTGAGGTCTATGATCATATCAATATTAGGTAGTGGGAAGTCATCCTTAAGACATGCCTTGTTTAGGTCTCTGAAGTCTATACATATCCTAATAGATTTATCAGATTTAGATACTGGGACCACATTGGAGATCCATCCTGCATAGGCAATGACTCTGATGAATCCAACCTTCAACAATTTCTCTAGCTCCACTTTTACTAGTAATGCAACATGAGGATGCATCTTTCTAAGTTTTTGTTTCACGGGCTTGATCCTGGGAGCTATAGACAAGTGGTGCATTATTAATTCAAGATCTAACCCAGGCATGTCTGTATAAGACCATGCAAAGTTGATTTCTTCTCTTTTTGAAACTCGGTGAACTGTGTCTTTTCTTCTTTTAAAAAAGATTGTGCCAGGTGCACTATTTGAGGATCTTCAGTTGTACCCAAATTAACTAGTTGTGTTGGTTCTATCAGAACTGAAGACCTTTCTTGAAAGTGCTCAAGGAGGATATCAATAATCTCATCCTTTGCACCTCTGAGAGGTTTTCACCATCAGATACGTCTTTTGTTTTTACTATTTTAGGATCTGACACTGCCACAACATGGTTTTCACCGTCAGTTCTCTTTTTCTCTTTATTTCTCAATTTTTGACTAAGAAACTTGATATCCTCCTGTGACATGTTCACGCTCCTTGCATTGGTGGAAGAAGGGTAAGGTTCACAGGTGTTGATATTTGGAACAGAAACGCAGAGACAGACAAAACCCCAAAATATTTTTCTGATCTAGCATAGTTCCAATTTTGACCCTCAAGTCAATGTCACCATTGACCCAGAATTTCCGATTATGACCTAGGGCAGAATCAACCTCTAATTTTGACCTAAAATCTCTGATCAAAAAATCTATTTTTGGATCCTGATATTTTGTCGAAAAGGGTATCTGAATCTGCACTCCAACTCGTTGTTTCAAACCTATCCCTGTAAGAAAAATGGTTTGTTTATTGGGGGGAGGAGTTTTCCTTAGTCAAAACCCAATTTAGGAATTAACCTTGAAATCAATAATTGAAATAAAGAACGCTATAAAGTAGTAGAAGTAAATCTAATAATCAAGCTATGATATTCAATAGATATGCAATTGTATTTTGAATGTAAACAAGTATGTAAATATGAAAGCTTGGACTCAATATTAGACACCATAAACCTCAATGACTGTATGCTTGGAATCCACCTTGAAGAGAGAATGAATGAATCTTGAGGATGCACAAAGGATCTTGAAGGAAGATCACACCACCATAATGGATAGATCTAGGGCTTGAATGATGAATCTTTAATGCTTCAACCAAATCCCTTCAAAGGCTTGAAAGCTTGAATCCTTGATCTTCAATGGAGAAATTGAATGCTTGAGAGGAAGACTTGGACACTTTCAAATCTTGAAAACATGTACAACAATGGATGCTTGAACTTTTTGCTTGATGATGGTTGTTCACGTAGTGAGACTTAGAGAAAATGAGAGGAGAAAACTTCCTTATATATGAATCTAGGGCATAATATTCTAGAGAGGCCAACATAGGAGAATTAAATTCCAATTAGACCTATACCCCTAGAAGAGGACCTATATTAAATATAATTTAAGATTCATCTCTTCGAAACCCAAAACAGCCGACCCGAAAGTGGGAAATGAAATTTTAATGACTCCCGACAGCCGATAAGCTTTCAAACTGAAAAGGGGGACCTAGGTCAAAATCAAGGTCAAACTTGACCTAGGTCAAGGTTCAGGATGACCTTGACCTAGGTCAAGGTTGAGGATGAACTTGACCTAGGTCAAGGTCAAGGTCAACCTTGACCCAGGGAGTTATAACCCCTGGAAAATGTGCCAAATAGGATGGATGGTGCCTGGAGAGGCCCAATCAGGGTCCTAAATAGGCACAGAAGTAGGAGAGGATGCAGAAATGAGGAAACAATATGATGATGGTCAAAAACACCCCCTAAGGAGGGATAAACATTATTAACATGGAATTTCTTCCATTTTAAGATGATACAGAAGGTAATGAATGCATGACATGAAATGTACTAAGGACTTTGGCACTTGTCTCTTTGAATAGTGCTCTTGAAAGATCTAAAATAACTAACCGTGATTATGATAGTATACTCAAAGATGTTGGTAGGGTGATGATAAAGGGATATGACATGGAAGATTGGATAGGATAGGATAAGGATTGTGCCAAGGATTGGAGAGGGTGGATGAAAGGCTGGAAAATAGGTGTTGGATAGTGGAGGGATTGTAAGAAGACTTGATTTTGAGTGGATGGAAATGGATGCAAGAACAACATTGGCACACATCTTGAGGGGTGATTGGAGTGATGGGGGAAAAGGAGATTTTTTATGTGATGGAGGAAAGGATATGGATTTTGGGACATAAAGACCCAAAATGAATTTAGAAGATGAAAGGCTTTTAGATGGAGGGATAACAATTTTGGATGCCAAATTTGATTTTTCTTTAGGATTACGTGATTCAAGAAGCTTCTTAGGAATCCATATGGCTTTTGTTCATTTTTTGCGGGTCCTTGGAACACATTTATTGCATAATGGATTTAGGAACCCATGTTGCTTTTGAATTTATTTTTTTCTCGTTGGGCCTTTGTGGCCATTTTTTACAATTCTTTTTTCTTTTTGGATCATGTTTTTGTTTTTTGTACATGTCGATTAGATTGGACATTTTTATCCTTGATAGCATGTGGATTACTTGACTTATAGAATTTATGCTTTGCATCCAAATTGTTTGGAAAGGGTATGGGATTCATGGATGTATAGGAATTATATGGGCGTATTTTGAATGGGTGGAAGGTTCTAATAGATGTGTGCCTTTGTTGACTTGCATTTGGGAAAGGATAAGAGGATTGTGAGCTAGAAGATGGAGGAATATATGGACCTAAGATGGATGGAAGGGTTGAAGGGGGAATTATATGTTTGGATTTGAATTTGGAAGGGATACCAACATCTTGAGACTAAGATTTTTTATTGAGGTCATGACCATTAAAATTTTCTTTCATATGAAATGGTTTTAATATACCTTTTGCATGGAGGTCTAACCCTTTGACTTGATAATGATTTTGACCAGTGAGATACTTGCTACAAGATGCGAGACCATTATTTTGAGGTGGATATACTATGGTAGAACAAATAGAATCATTAAGTGGACTAGACTCAATAGAACTAGAGGAACCCATTGGAAGTATGAGGGGTTCGTGAACATCTTGCACAAATATTCTTAAATCATGAGGGGGATCAAAAGGAATAACAAGATCCTATAATGGAATAGGAGCAATGATAGGATCATTTGGTGGGATAGGATCTTGTATAGGATATGGGGGATTAGGACATGAAAATGAAGGGATGGAAGGATCTCAAGAAGGATATGGAGGGATGATGGGATCTTTTGGAGGATTCGAAGGCGAGAGGATACTTTGATATTTAATTAAAAAGGAATCATTGGTAAGGATGGAACAGAGGTCATGATCTTTCTTAGGAAGGGGAAGTTCAATAGGGTTTGGAAGGACATTTTGGTCTTGATATGGAAGGGGGTCATCTTCCATAGGAGAGCTAGGGATAATGGGATTATCATGAGGCTCAAGGGAAATGGGATCTTGGTCAACAGTTGGAGGAGATTCTTCATTGTTGGGATCTTGATCTTGATTTGTTCCAGGACTTGTTTTTTCATTCATTAGATCATCCTCTTGACATGGAATATGATTTGGATATGCAAGGGGTATTTTCAAAAGCGTTCATTATTTTGGCATGAGAGAGATGTAATTTTTATGGGGGACATTGGAAGGGGATCAATGTTTTGGTATGAAGGAGATGGACTTTGGATGTGACTCTCTTGAATGAGCTTGCTTGAAAATGGAGTACATGGTGGAATTGGCTCTAAGATTTTGAAAGAATGGAAGGTACTTGGTGTGTGTGTTAAAATGTGCACCTGTTACCTGCAACACGACACTTCAATAGACCATTGCATTAGTGGAAAACATGGTTAGAAGAGCATATAAAAAATGAAAATTGACCTATTGCTTTCTAACTAATAAGAGTATGATAAGCAACATAACATCCCTCAAATTATGCTACTATCAGTGACATATACGACTTAGCATTAAATATTTGAGTTAAAACAAACTATTTAATCATTAAGCAATGCATATTAACTCTAGAAATGAAGATAATAACAATGCCTAAACATGAAAAGCTAAATGAAACATGAAACTATCTAAATCCTAACAGCATAACAATGCATTTTTAATCTAAGATGAAGGCTTATTTGTGCTCAAAAACCCCTTCTATTTATAGAATAAATGAGGAGAGAGGGGGACAACGTTCATTAATGAGGTGTAAGAGAAATAAATGCCAAAGGCATTGAAAGGGCATGGGCTTAAGGAATCTTCATTAATGAGGCATTAATGAGAGCCTTTAATAAGCATGGGAAGGGTGTAAGGCCAAACTTGGCAAGTTGGTCCTTAGAGGAAGTCAAGCTTGAGAAAGTTGACTTTCTCAAGTGGGTTGAATTCCTAATCACTCCTTAATGGAATGTGATAACATTAGGAGGTGGGTTAGGATAGAATTAGGATTAGGATTAGATTTAGCAAGGGTGAATGGGTTGGGATAGGTTCAAACCCAGACTCAAAGTGGTTGAAGTGGGTTAGGTTGCGGTTTAGAGGAATATTAATGAAATGAATAAAACTTATTTAATTCTTTCAAAAATAGGAATATCAATTATTTAAGCTTTTAATTGCTTTTTAAAAATCAATAGGACTATAGCCAATTTAATTAAATTAATTAGGCTAGTGGATTGGTTCCTTTTGCAAGTGAGCAATTGATTTAGGATTTTATTTAATTCCTAGTAAATTAATCATTTTAGCCATGTTTTTGATTGATTTTTATTTTGGCTAAAAGTAATTAATTTAGTGATTTGATCACTTTAGGAGATTAAATTGATTTTAAAAGAATTATGTCAAACAGTAATACGGTCGTTTGAGCATAATTGGGGGTATGATCACACTTAGGGAAAAAAGGGTTGATGCAGGAGCATCCTGGGTGTAAGAGCAATCTTGCATCACCCAAAAATATTTCTGTTTTTATATTCAATAAGGGCTATTTTGTGCAGAGCTGCTATTTATGGAAAGTTACTATTTTTGGT
>MU216900.1:93077-127930 GCA_018584345.1 Thuja plicata | reverse complement strand
ACAAAACTCCATAATACAAACTCCTCCCCAAGCCCTCCTTATATAGTGATTTTACAACCTGGAAACCACTTGTGGTTTTACAAAACCATGGGCTTAACCACCATGCCACATGTTGCCCATTTTTGACGTTTACATTTCCAAGATGGAAAAACAACCAGGTTAAAATAGTAATCCCGTCCATAATTTTGTCCCCTTGTTTAGACCCTAATAAAAGTCATAAAACAAACTAACTATGCTCTAAAAATAGCCCTCCTATATTCTACTATGGACAAGGCACCTTTTGACAACTCATACACATTTTTCCAATGCATAAACATGTGGAAAACTACCACAAACAAATTCTGTATTTTTCCTGGAAAAAACTTGGAAGGTTGAGACATATTTCTCAACATGTCCTTCGTTGTCATGCCCTCAACCAAATGCAACGCCTTTAACCTTCCTGCTCCCAATTGACAATGTCTCGTAAGCCAGGTCACCACTGGTGAAGGAGCCATCGCCATATTGATACATATAGGTACAATCTGGACTGCATCCCGTTTGTGTATTCCCCAGGGCGTCACAAGGAGAATTGCCGCAAGGAACTGTGGAAAATGTGGAGGACTTGGAGGGGTCAAAGATTGGCATGGGCTGAGAGAAGCAGTCCTCGCAAGGCTTGCACTAAGTCCAAATTAGATCACCCCCCGTGTCCACAATCGCTTTGAAGCTCATAGAGGGCGTTCCCACTGCAACGCTCATCAAAAACTCTCCATCCCCAACTTCAATGGGCGTCTCAGCGTCTAATTTCCCTCTTATATGCTGCAAATGCCTCTATATTCTTCATTCATCCCTTGCTTCAATCCACAGCCAAATGCGATCTCTCAGAAAGCCTCAACTCCCCCTCTGATCTGTGCGTCATATTCACCTTCACTTTTACAAGTTCATCATTGTTGGACTTCGCCCATGCACTAAACAGTCTATCCGAAGAGCATGATATCAATGGAACGGTCAGGCATATCAAGACCACAAAACCCAACAGCTTTGAATGCTCCATTTTTCTTTTTCTTTTCTAAACCTGCAAACCCTTTCCTGCTCTCATCACCTCCACTCCATACGATATATATAGAGAGACTGAGCAGGATCCTTGAATCAAAATTCAATTCAATCGTTGCTCAAACTGAAACTGGTTTACTCCCCCTCTATACGGATTCTCCCACTTGTCCAAATAAGAAGATTGATTCTCTTATTTAGATGTGCTTGATCGGATGAATTTATTTAATCCTTCTCTCTCTATCTGCGCCCGTCACCTCTCATCTCTCGACTTGTTCTAGAATAATAGACTACTGCAATTAGGAATAAACCAAACTTTTTGTGTCCACACCCTCACTTACTATGTATTTCCGTACACTCAATCTGGTGGACCTGTTTATATCCAAATTCGAAAGAGGGTTGTAAAACTAGGGTGTTGTTTTCTATTGCCCTACCTTTCGAAGTGTTTTAAATGATTTTGTTAATCATTTCAAGAGCATTTACTTGTATTTATTCAATTATTAAATTGATATGTTGTTTTCTATTTTATTAATTTCAATTATTGAATCTGTTTTTTTATGTTCTTTTCTATTTTATTAATTTCAATTATTGAATTTGTTTTTTTGGTATGTTGAGACAAATTTAATAGAATTCATGAATATAAATAATTTACATAAGAAATTGAAAGAAGTCTTGTGTTTAATTCCTATTACAAATAAGGAAACAACTAATCAAGTGGCTTGATCTATGAGATAGATTCATCTATGATTTTTATTAGGTTATTCATGATCTTCTTTTGTTTATTTGTACTTCTTTACAAGGAATCTTGTGTTGTAATATTGGACCATTGATTTTTTAAACGAATTTGCTTCATGAAATATATTAAAACAATGGGTTCATCTCGATCATACTTTTACAAATTATTCATGGTATCTGCCTTATTACGTATGATTGGTTGAAATTATGAGTTCTTTCATCATGCATTATGTTTCTTGTGAATTAATAGAAAGTGCAAAGTACATGCTTATAAATAATATTAAAATTAACGTTAAATGTTGTATATGAGATTTAGATAATTGTAAGAATTGTTCAAATATGGACTTGAATGTATTATGAATTTTATTTCTTTCATTATGAATTCTTTTACGAAACACTAACAAGGTTAAATGATTGTGCAAGCGAATTTCCTGGGAAGTAGAATCACGGAGATTGTATACAATTCTGTTCTTTTCATTTTGATTTCATCTGATCGTGTTTAACATATATTATTCTTTTGTTTATGTCAAATTTGTTATTCGTTGTTAAGCGTTGTTTGCATATCATTTACATGTCAATTTTCTACATATTTCTTTCATGACCATGATGCATATGTTAAAGCTCTGATTATTCTTCAAACCCACATTAGGGTTTTTGTGTTTATGTTACCAGCACATTCTTTCTCTTACTGTATTTGTCGGGTTGGTCATGTTTTGCATCATAATCACAGTTCTTTGTGTATATCACAAAACCCTTGTCGGTTTTAGCATATAGTCCACTTCATTGGGTATGATTGTTAACTGTCGTATGGATAGTAAGGATGCCAATGTTTATGTGCTTACAACTTTTATGTCATACATCCATGTAATGATATTGTGATTGTTTGTTAGCCACACTTATATCTTGTTGGGTAAGATGTAAGTCTCCACATTTATGTGGCTCGGTTTACATATACACAGTGAATATTGGGTTAACCCTTGCCAAGGGTTATTGTGCTCAATATGCATTATGTTATGGTTGTTTCATTGCATTTGTAACACTTGCATTATAAGTTTTTCATATGCATACAGAGATGCACTCATATAAGTTTTTCATACAAGCATATAGAGATGCACTCAATAATACTGTCAAAAAATGCCTCCTCCAGGATCTTGTTAGCTTCTATATCTTGACAAGATACTTATTTAACTACATCTTCATCAATTTCATCCTTGTGTTATTGCTAGTTTTGTGCTAATGTGAATAAAACCACAACTTCCTTATCTTTCTCAATAAAACAAGGAAGTTCATCAACCCAAGTCATGAGATCTTATGTTTGCTCCTCTTCTTTTGAAGCCAATGGAAATTGTTCATCATTATGCTCAAAATAAGTAGGAAGCTCAAAAAATAAATTTGTTACTACCTCATGTCCCAACTGGTTCTGCTCTTGAGCCTCTGTTACTTTATCATCCAGATTTGAACTAACTTTATTTTCAGCTCCTTGATCTTTGATTGGCTTGCATGGGGTAACCTTAATAAGGTTTGGCATTTGAAAGCCAGTATGTTGAGTCCATGAAGGCTGCCATGGAAACTTGGTACTTTTATTTTTTGGCCCAGGCTCTTCACGTGACTAAAAATGAGGACTAATGAATTGGCTTGGCTGGCTTTTCTCATTCATGGACTCATAGAGGGGTTTTCCTATTTCTTTAGCAGATTCATAACCCCCAAAACTTGGAACCTCAAGCTTGGAAGGATGACTTGGGGCACACAAGGGTGATTGAGCCTTTAACTCTTGTAATAGTGCAATTAGCACCCTTATTTGATCCTCTTTATCTACAACTTGCTTGGCGAGTAATTCTTGCTCATATCTTTGAGCCTCCATCTCTTGCTGGTACATATGAGCTTGATAAGAAAGCTCCTCTTGTTTCTTTCTATTTTGATAGGAAATCTCCTCCTGGTACATGCTATCTCGAAAGGAAAGCTCCTCTTGATGCTACTGGATCTCACATTCTCTTTTGATATCATCAATCTGCTTGGTGAAATTCTGCAATATATTTTGAATATTATCTTGTTGCTTCTTAAATTCTTGAAACTTTTGTTGAACTTGAGGATCTTGAGTTTGATCAATAAATTGGGTAGGAACATATTGGTTTGAGGTATAATGAACATATGGGTAACTCTCATGATATGGTGATGGGTATTCTAACTATCCATAATAATTTGACATCTCTATTCATATGAAGGTTGGAAATCAAAATGTAAATTTAATTTGAACATACCAGCACTTGATCTTATGAAACCAGTTGATTGAGTGTGCAGATTCGCCAAATATGCAAAAAGATAACCTCTCAAAGGTTTGAACATGATGGTAGCATATCAATACCAGCAATAATTACAAGATATTCTCTGACTATGTCGCTTCGGGCATGCCAAAAACCATTGAGGTCTTAAATTGCACCCTCCTGAGTCTCGCTTGCATGAAGACTAGACTTGACGATTTCAGGACAACATGGAAACACTCCTAGGTGGTGGTATTTCCTATGGGTGGAGTGAATCTCTGGATTCTAGGCCAGTTCCTATTTGATATTTCACCTATTCAAATCTTTGAACCAAAATAAACTTTGATGGAAAAGGGGTAGAGGATGCAAAAAGATAAACTTGAACTTTGAACAAAATTTAACCTACTAGGTGCTACACCAAAGGTGATGTAACCACAATGAAGCTTTGATCACAAGGTGGTTCTTGAAAGAAGACAATTTTCAAGCATAAGAAAAAAAATTTAGGACTAAAAAACTTACATATCAGTGCTTCATAAGGAGGTTTCAAAGCTTCTTTTCATTAATAGGTTAGGAGGATGAAAACTCTTCACACTTAACTAGATTTTGGAGAAACTTTTGAGAAAATGCAGCTTATAACCTATGCAAGAGACAGTTCTACCCACTTAAAGATGCATAACAGAGACAAATACTTGCATGATCCAAAGGAAAAATACATTACAAGGAAATATCAAATCCAAGACAACATACAATAATGTGAATTCAGAGAAGGTCTTCAAAACTATGAACTTTATTTCAAAAATCCAAAGGATGGATTACTATCATACCAGTTACAATGATTGCCACAGCCTGAGAGGAAAACCAGCGGATCAGAAATTGATCACTTCTTCTTTCTTCCAAAAAGTGGGAACCCCTAACTCTAAACACTAAACTTTATTTTAAAGGAAAATAAGAACCAATTACAACGCAAACACTAGATGAACTCTACATTAACTTGTTGATCAATTAGGCTAAATTGTAGAAGGGATAAGGAAGAAGTAAGGATCTTTATTAATTTATGGCTCAAAAACATGAAAAAATGAGGTATAACCTTCTGTAATTTGGCGTTGAATAACCAATTCCGCCTCTGAACTCGAGTTGAGATGTAACTATCTGCACTAGAATCGAGCCTCTAACTCTTGTGTGTTTGAAGAGAATGCAAAAGGAAAGGTTTTATTCTAAAGGATCTGTGGTGGAAACCCTCCAAAACCTCTACATACATGCAGAAAGACTAAATTGCACATTTCTCATCATTAAACAAAATTCTAACGCCCCTTTAAAAATTAATCAACCACCTTTATTGACCGTGGCGTGGTAGTTAACTCTATGTTTAGGCCAACTGATTCTTTTAACTATTACATCCACCCTTCCTTTACAACATGGCATCACTTGGTTTGGCTTGTGGACCCCATTCTTTGTTTCTCATAGCTGCCTTGGCCCTACTTCGAACTGGACATGCAGAAACATCTCGTGATCCCATGGGTTTTATCTACCTTGCATCTTCCTCAGTAGGATCATGACAACTATTGGATCTAACTTCCTTTTAATCTCCCTCTGAGCATTTACAAAGCCCCCTTAGCCACCACATGTCATTTTTTTGTTATTTCACGGTCTCTCTCTCCTTGGTCTGTCAAAACACGAGATCATGACACGCTGCCACCTATCTAGTTGGACCCACTTTGTTCTTCTCTTCTAGGTCATGCGTCGTTACCTCGCTATCTTGTGATCCTTATCATCTAACTATGTGTTCGATCATGGGATTAGGAGCTTGTGACACTTTTCATCTTTTACCCCACTGCTCTTCTGCATTGTCTAGATATGTGGCCTTATCTCATGATCCTGTGAACCTCCTCTCTCTTCGGTGTGTCAGACTACGGGATCATGACAACCTGTCACCTATTCTCTCTATCTGACTCAACCTGGTTACGTGGCAGACTCTTGTGAATTTCTTAATCAGCCCCACACTGCTACATGGCACTCTTTCATGATCCTATGAACCTTCTCTTTCCTCGGTCTATCAGATCACAGGATTATGAGCTTCTACCACCTGGCTTGATTGTTGACTTGGCTTGGCTTCGTTGCACTCCTCGTGGTAGGCCCCACATCTCCATGTGGTGTTCTTTTGTGATCCTATGAACCTTCTCTGTCCTCGGTCTGTCATGTCACGGGATCACGAACGGTCACCACTTGTCTTCATTTGCTTTGCACAGGCCTACAAAATATCCTCTTTGTCTACCAGCTACTCGCCATGTGACTGCCTTGTGCATGATTGTTCTTCCAAAAGGCACTTGCCTTTTGGCTACCTCATACTTGCACATTGGATTATAAAAGTGACTAATAACTTATCCACACTGTGAATGTGGGATAAGTCATATCAGGATTTTCCTCTGCTCTGCGCGCCCAGTGTGCATTCTAATCAATTCCTCTTTGTTCTAACTGGCCATACTTCTTCAATGTCAATCTCAAAGCACCATGAAAGCTTTCTCAATGACTGTATTATGTATTGCAAGGCACGCTGGGCTCAAACTCTTATAAGAGCCTATTTAATTCACATGCTTATAGACTGTATCTTTAGCTAAATTGCATCCATGATGGGGAATTTTGGTAGCAGTAATTTATTAGTTCACTTTAAAACATAGTTTAACCATGCTAATCATGTCTTTGTTTGAGCAGTCAATCCTCACTAAACCTTGGATATTCGCTAGTGGATTTGCTTTGTTTGTGAAGGTATGAATCATCTTCATTTTTGAGAATATTTTTCTCAATGCTTATCAATTTATTTAACGTAAATATATGTATCTAGGGTTTTTTATTTTTCATTTTCATTGTTGAAAAAGATTTTTCGATCATTTTTCTTTTGCACCCTAGTCATACATTTTTTTCCAAAATGAAGTCTCAAAAGTCATTGGGTTTCGAATCTTCATTACATAATCATGAAATATGTTGTTATAAGCATGTAATCAGGTCCTTTAGACCTGGTTATGAGTTAAACTTTGTAAAGTGTTACTCCTTCATTATTAGATTTTTAAAACCCGATAACATCTTGTTGTATTTTGCATATGAACTTTATTGTAATCAGAGATTGAAACCCCAGTCACAATATATGTTACAAATTGCTAAACAATTGTATTTCGAGAACCCGGTTGTTGATTTCATCTTGGCAAAATTGTGGGATAACTCCTACAAATTTTTTCCAAATTTGTATCCTACGAGCTCTAAGGTATGTATTATGAGATACTAGTCTAGTATTCATATGCGTAAAAATCATTTTACATTGAAGTGAGGTCTTGATTATTCATTTTGATACATTTCTCTTCAAAGTCACAAGTCTTTATGTTTAGTGTTGTTTGATTTTTAAAACCAAAAAATAATTAAAAATAAATGAACCTCATGTGATATACATTTTAAAACTTGAATTACACATGTAATTCAAGTTTTGAAAGTTGAATGACATGACATTGTTCCTTCGCATATGTCGTCAGGTATCAAATCCTTGACTACATAAAAATCCACATTTATTGCACAGAGGTACAATTGAATTAGGAGATAAACAAATTTTGAAAGTTTTATAATTGCATTTGATTAGTCTATTTATAAATATAGTTTATCCTTGATCATCATGCCTTTTTTCTAGTGACCAAGCCCTACTGAATCTAAGATATTTTCTTGTGGATTGTCACATTTGTGAGGGTATGCATCATTTTCATTTTTGCAAAGTTTTTTCTCAGTTCTTATCAATTGTTTCATCCTCAATATATGTCTCTAGGGTTTTCAGTCGGGTTTTTAAAACTTGACTACACTCTGTACATTGTATATCTTTAGTAACATTCAGTCGGGTTTTAAAAACCTAACTACATATTGATTTATCTCTTTGATTAGTTATATGTAGTCAGGTTTTAAAAACTTAACTACACATATGAACTATATATTTACCCTATACACTTGCACTTTTCATTTTGAAACCCAAATTATGATTGATTACACACGGCTCATTTTGACCTTCCTGTCAATTCTACACACACGATCCTCCAATTTTGGTGAATCAAGGAATTATCCTTGGTTTTTCAACATATTCATTCTACAAATGAGAAGTAGAGTGCTTCAAGTAGCATAAACCTTCTTCAAAGAATTCTTCAGATGGCATTGTCTGCCACGAAATATCATTAGTGACCATAAGAGTCTCTTTCTTATCATATTGTTGAAAGAACTATTCAAATTATTAGGAATAGAACTAGCCCCTAGTACTAGTTACCACTCATAAACAAATGGTCAAACCAAGATCATCAATAAATGTTTTGAAGGATATCTAAAAAATTGTGTCAATAGGCAACAAAATAGATGGGTAAAATGGCTACACTGATAGGAGCATTGCGATAATAGTACCGACCATATATATGTAGGACTAAGTCCCTTTTAAGCATTGTATGAAAATGAGGCAACATATTTTGGCAGACTTAATCCTATCATAAAGTCAATTTCTTGGAGCAAGGGAATTCATACAACAAATGTGGATATAATAAATACACTTAGGGACAACTTACACCAAGCACAAAATCAGAAAAAAAATGTATGCCTATATTTATGTTAACTCAATATGTGTGATAAATTTTTATTATTCATTATATACTTACCTATGTGTAAGTACGTCCCCCCTAACCAAATTGTAGGTATTTAGGCTTCCTTTTGGAAATAGGTTTTCATTGTTTTTCTACTTTTCCTTTTATATACAAGAGGTGTTTCTTTGGTTGAGGGGTGTTCTTTCCCCTATTGTTAATGAGGTGAGGGTACGAAAGAGGGAAGATATTGGGTGATGGTAAGATGTTTTGTCCTCAATTTCATCTTGGCAAAATCATGGGATAACACCTACAAACTTTGTCTAGAAATTTTCATCCTACAAAATCTAGGTACGTAATACGAGATACTATTCTAGAACTTGTATGTGTAAAAATTATTTTACATCAAAATGAGTTCTCAACTATGTGCTTTAATACATTTCTCTTCAAACCCACAAGTCTTCATTTTACTATTGTCGGGTTTATAAAACAGGTTAATGCTTAAAAAGAAATGAACCACGTGTAGTTCGAGTTTCAAAACCTAAATTATACATGTAATTTAGGTTTCAAAATTTGAATTACACATGTAATTCAGGTTTCAAAAACTGAATTACACATGTAATTCTAGTTTTGAAATCCAAATCACATGGCATTGTTTCTAATCGTATGTTGAAGGATATCAAATCCATAACTACATTGAAAAATTACATTTATTGCACAGAGCTACAATCAAATTAGTGGCTAAACACATGTTTATAAAAGGTTTATAATTGCACATGATTATTTTTGTATACATCATTTGTCTTTGCTCATTATTCCTTTGTTCTAGCACTCAAGCCTCATTGAATCTTAGATATTTCATGATGGATATGTTGCATTTGTGAAGGTATGCACCATTTTTGCAAAGGTTTTTCTCATTTCTTATCAATTATTTCATCCTAAATATGTATATCAAGGGTTATTTATTTTCCCTTGTCACTGTTGAAAAATGTTTTGTTGATGATTTTTCTCTTGTGCCCTAGTCATACAATTTTCCAAAATTTAAGTTCCATGCATCTTTAGGTTTATGAATCTTATTTACAGACTCGTGAACCTGACTACACATATTAAATGTCTTTACCCTATACACTTGCAATTTAGGTTTCAAAACCTGAATTGTAATTGATTACACACTTGGCTCATTTTGACCTTCCTGATAGTTCTACACACACCTTCCCGCAATTTTGATTAATCAAGGAATTCTCCTTGGTTTTGTAACACATCCATTCCATGGATAAGAAATAAAATGATTAATGTTGTAGAAACCTTCTTCAAAGAAGTCTTCAGATTGTATTGCCTATCATGAAACATCAAAAGTGACCAAGAAAGTTGTTTTCTTTGCATATTTTGGCAAGAACTATTCAAAATATTAGGAATAGAACTAACCCCTAGTACTAGTTACCACCCACAAATAGATGTTCAAACTGAGATCATCAATAAATAGTTGGAAGGATATCTAAGAAAATATGTCACTGGACAAAAAAATGGATGTGTAAAATTGCTATAGCTAGGGGAGTATTGCTACAACACTACCCACCATAGGAATGAGATCCTTTCGATCATTGTATGAAAATGAGGCCAATCTCTTCTCTAGAATTGTTCTATAATAGACTGTTGCAATTAGGAATGAATCAAATTTTTTTGTCCACGCCTTCACTTGGTAAGTATTTTCGTACACTCAATAGGTAATCCAAAACTTACTTCCCATTGAATCTGATGGTCCCCTTGAGATCCAAATCGCTAAATAAAAGTGTAAAGCAAGGGTTATTTGGTATTGTTGTGCTTTTCTAATTGTTTTAAATCTGTTTACACTTATTATTTTCTCTTAGTCGATGTATCCATCTCTTCAACTTATTCTCATTGTTCTTTATCTCATTTTAAAATTTTCTTACAATTATTTTATTTATTTTAAGGTTAAGAAATTCTAATTGTACAAAAATGTGATTGGGTAATGTTTTATAGTATCATATTATAAATTTATATTTAGACATATTGATTGTATGTGAGGCAATATGATCTACTTGGATGAATATTTAAGCATACAAGCCATCTAATAATTGGGTAATTATAAGAATTAATCATCTAACAATTGGATCTATAGTTGTATTGACTTATAAGCATTAAAGTCGTGATAATTGAAGATAGACATCAAGTAAATATGACTATCCCGACATGACCTAAAGAACAATGTCAATGACATCTTCATTGGCCAAAAATACACATATAGGTATATAGGAGATTAGACTAATCATATGCTCCCAATGAGACATTCAAGAACACAAACACAACCATTAGGTAAGGAAATAAATCTCTAGTGATAACATAGATCAAGATTTCAACTGATATAGATTTCCAGTGGTGGACAGTGTTGATTTCTACTAGCAATGTGGGTTGGTTGGTAGATTTGTTGGTTTTTTGCCCTCTCTCCTAGATCTACATCACTGGACGACAGAGTCTTGGAGATCTCAGTCTCAAGTAATATTGGGATTTTCCCTTGTGCAAAGGGGGTTTTATTTTTTCTTTTACTTCTGGTGAAGAGCTTGATTTGGTATTGCGCAAATTGTAGGTGTGGGGGAATCACTCTCTTTCATCCAAACCCAGGCCAGTCTCCTTTAACTCTCTTACTGAATCTCTTAGTGTGGGTTTGTCTCCCCAATCTTCCCCTTCATTTTTGGGAGAACTCTTTCTTTGAGGCCATGGGCAACTCTATTGGTCATTTCTTAAAGGTGAATAAGGTTGTGGCAGCGGTGGGCCTCTCTACCTTTGCCCGCATCTTGGTCAACATTGATATCTCCACATCCATTTTGGGGGATGTGGTTCTCATGGTCGGGGACACAATCGTTAGATTATTAGGGCCTCCTATTTTGATGTCGGCAGTGCTTCTCTACTGGGCAGCTGGTTAGAGATTGTTCTCTCTTGTGTTATAAAGGTGTTTCCACTCGGTGGAAGGATACAAATGATGATCATTTGACTTTCCTAGCCTTCAAATCTTCCTTTAATGACTCTTTACAGGTTGTTGATGTCTCCCTCAAGGGTGGTTCTCTTTCTGATTTGACCTCCTCTAACCCAATGGATCCACCTCCTCTTTTTGTTGGTTCACTCCCCTCTAGTAGAGTGGACCCTTATTCAATTGTTACTGCTACTGATATGTTCTTTCCTAGGGATAATATGGTTCAAATTCATCATCACTTTATTCTTGATGTTGTTGATGTTGATTCTCTCTCTTTGAGGGTTCCACCACCCTCTCTTTGTGGTAAGGAAGCTCCTGAAAGTATTTTTTTGATGGTTATTTTTCAATGAAGGAGAAATCACTTTGTTGTCACTCATCCTCCTCCCCATGATGTGGGTGATTTTTCTACCCATTCTTGATGTGGTCTTTTAGTTGTGTTGCTAGTTTGTTGTCAATGGTCTACTTTTGACCTTGTTGTAAACTTTTTGGTCTGTAATTTTAACACCTTCGGCTTGTGGTTTTGTAAGGGACAAAACCCTTGTTATATTACTTTTAATATCAAAAACATAGATCTAGATATAGAAATATGCATCTACATAGAAATTAAAAGATGGCTCTAGAATCATGGTAAGATAGTTTATAAGGTGTGATGCCTATCAAGCAATTGTGTAGTGGCTTTATATCACCTTGGTCATTTTTCGCATTTTGATCTGGTAGCTTTTTATAACATCATCTTCTTTAGAACTCTAGAATTTTTTGCATAAGTTTCTCTAAGAGTAGGGTCTCGTAGAGGGGAGCTTTCTAAAAATATTCAAAGGGTTTCTTTGAGATTTTATAGGATTATTCTAAAGTAAATGGTCCCATGAATTTGGTAGTTAGTATATGCTTAAAATTTTAAGCTCCAAAATCTATGGAAGGGGGTGCTCTAATGGATAATATTATTTAGCATGTTTTGATTAAATTCATTAGTCTAACAAGGGGGTTTACCCTTACATAACCACACCATGAAGGAATGAAAGAGAAGAACAACTTTTACAAGTGAAGACCATCAACATCTTACTAATAGCACACAAACAAAAAAGGTGTTGGCAAAAATAAAATACATAATATAACCAGTACACTAGCATAAAGGCTAGTGGCCCTTCTCAAGAGTGGTAGGACAACTCTCTCACCCCTTGTGGAGAATAATGTGAGTTTGAAGAACAAATTTTCTTGTGTCGCTAGATAACTATCTAGGCGATGTTGTCCTTAGGATCCCCACCACAAGGGGGGCATCTAATGAAACTCCATTTGGGCAACTATCAGCACAAGAACCAGAGTGTTGAGAAATTTGTACATTGTTAGCTGGAGATTGTAGCAGAGAAGCAGGCAAAGAAGGGTTCTCACGGCCAGAGAGGGCTGCACCAATAGTAGCGAGAGTGGTATTAGAATAGTTTACAATAGGAGCATCACCCAAATTTGCAACAAAAGCATCACCCAAATTTACAGCAAGAGCTTCATCCTCATTGTCAGCCTATGACTCATCGTTAGAGGAAGAATAAGAAGGAGCTTCATATTATTTAGCATGTTGAGTAATGAATAAAAAAATTAAAAATGAACTAGAAAAATAAAATGAAAATTTGTGATAATTGACAAGTGGTATAAAAAAAATCCTAAGTTGATGGGATAGTTTCTAGCCCTTGCCTTTTCAACCGACTTAACTTTGCAATCCTAAATTAAGTAGAGGATGTTATTTTTCAAGGAAGGTTCTAATTAATCTTGTAGAAATTTTTATTCGTATTCCATAAGACCTCTGAATCCTTAAAAATAGATCTTATAGCCTCTCCATAGAACCCCACCCTAACTAATGAAAAACCTAAAGGCTATACCCAATTCTTTCACGAACACTTGGAACTTTTTTGAAAAAAAAACTCCCATAATATGTGTGTGGCAATACTTGGGTGTTTAGAGATCTTGTGACAAGTGGCTAAGTCATTGATAGTAGAAGACAAAGTTTATTATTACTTCATTTACAAGATCAACTTACATATCTTTAATTCTCTAAAGGTTTAGACTCAAAGCATGTGACTTAAATATTTCAATGTGATCAACTATTCTCTAAGAATTCTACAAAGCTATGTAAATCCAAAGGATTAACAGAGAAATTCAAACCTCTATAGATTTCCAAGTTATCAAGAGAACTCTATTTTGTGCAAAGCAAGAAGAAATGTTTCTTAAGACTAAATATTTGGGAGAACTGTTTTTTATTAAGGGGTAAAAGTGCAAACCTGTGTCACACTTTTATAAAGGAAAAGGACCACAACATGCAAACTGTTCAACTTTAACGACATAAAAAGTGGCATTTATATTTAGAATTTGAGGATGATGTAAAATGTTGAAATGTGTAAAAATGCATGAGGTTTATGCCTATAATTTAAAAAAAAAAATTTAACAAGAATTGATATAGTTTTTTAATTTTTGAAGTCCATTTTCAATTGTTGAAAACTGCTGAAAATCTAGGGTCTAGTTCCCACCAAACAAGTATATGCAAATAATCTATTTTTCCTCTGATTTCAAAATATGTTATAGATAAAATGTATAGCTAGTGCACAAAAGAAGAAAGATTGGTTTTCAATGTATATTTTCTCTGTTATAACTGCTCATAGTTGAACTTTCTGAAATCGACAGTTTTCATCTCCCACCAAATTTCCCCTATCAAATCTACACTATTCACAAAAAAAAATTACATATTCTTGAAGAGGACTCTCTCCTTTAGTGTTAAATATAAATTTTAATTTTTTTTATATGATTTACTATTTTGAAGCAACATCTTCTCGAATGTTAAAATACCTACTTGTATTTTGAAATTATAATATACTAGCTCTAATCAAAATACTATAAACTTTATATGACAATAATCTTGACTCTGAGCTCTACAAAAGGGTATTTTTATATTTTTTTAAAATATCATTAAAAAGAGTAGGGGTTATTGAAACATCGATTTTCTGAAATAATTTTATTTCTTTGGTAATTGGTATAAAACATGCATTTAATGGAAATTTCCAATTGGAAAAGTTTAACCACTTATCTAGCTTAGCTGGAATGAATCTAGCTAAACCATATGTTTTACAAAAATTAATTTTTATTTAGAAATACTCAAATTTAGTTGTGTTGATAAGTGGTCCTGAAACATGACACAGCTTTGTGCTTTTACCCTAAGGTAACAGCAGGTTTTGAAGGGGCTCAGAAACCATGTACATAGTAGGTCCTTAAGATAGAGAAGTGATAGATCCCAAAACAAAAAAGATCAGCCAAAGCCTAAGAGGACCACTCACCACCGAGAACACAAAAGAAACTTTCCCAAAATGCTACAAAAGATGAAAAATTGGAGATCAACTGCGTTAAGAAAGAGAAGTATACTTTTGTCCCCTTCTTATGGGACCGAAGGTTCATGTCAAACGAAGAGGAAGACCTTTTTTAAAAATTTCCTTTAACAGTAATCCAACCATTTTCAACCTTGGCAGTCTCATCCTGCCAGCACAAAGGATCCATGGCTGAAGACCCATCTCCCAGCAAGGGAATAGAATTTTCTAGCGAAACATCCAGCACCAGGCCATCAATAACCCCAACCATATATCTATCTGTCAAAGGAGTTTCCAAGCCAGAACTAGTAGGGCCCAACATGTCAACCAATCCAGCATCCCCAAACCCACCAGCAACAACAGTCGACGGCAAAGGAACAGGTTCAGCACCAACTGACCCACCAGCAGCAACAATCAGCGGAGAAAGAGCATAATCAGTTTCAGCAGAAAGAGAGTTATTACCAGCAGCCACCATAGAAGGGGCAGCTGGAGGAATCCTCCTCTTATTGGGAGAGTCCTCCTGAGAGAAACATTATTGAAGCCATAGACTTCTTATTATTTTTCTCACCATGTATTCCTCTCCTCTTAAATCCTCTCATTTTCCTCACTAAATCCCTCAATTTATCATTTCCCATCCTTTTTGTGAATTCATAGCTTACACCCTTTTGTCCCAAACCCTTGTACTCTAGACTCAACTTTTCCCTTATTATCCCTCTCCATTTTCCTTATTTCATATGCTTCTCATTACTCATTTTCTCTCTACTACTCATGCACCTCCATAGAAACCTCCTTAGGGTTTATATTTTAGATACTTAAATCTTTACATAGACCACCATTACCACAATTACCAAGTTGCACGCACTCAAATTTTTCCATAGTGCTACCATTGTGGCTGAAAATTTCATCCTAGGAGACTAGTTGAAGAACTATCCCAAATAGAACTTGTTACCTCTTGTCTCCAACTTCAACTAATGATAGCTTAGATATAAAATAAAATGCAAGGAATCTACAAGCATAAAAAATATTAGAAAGTTACCTGTGGACAAATTCTTAAAAAATGGAAAATTATAAGGTTCACAAACAACAGGTCCTTAGATAGTCACAATCACCAAAAGTGCCAAGAAGAAATGCTAAGGGGCATCAAATAACATTTACCAAGGTGTTAAACACCAAAGTGAAGCATTATATGACAACATCGGATTTTCACAAATGCTCAAAACAAGATGCAAACCACCTAGGACCTCTTTCTTGACCTCTTAAGCCCATTTATAATGTACAGTGTTACATTTATGGAAGCTTCAAATTCATTTATCTCTTTATTTTATATAGCTTAGTTTGACTCCAAATTTCACTCTCAATATTTTTACTTATTGTAGACTTCATCTACGCGGGCCAGCCTTTTGGCCCCCTTTTCTTCCACCTCAGTCGAACCAAGTTCGCGGAGCTGTGGAGCATCTTCTGCAGTTTCAAACCTTCCACTGCATATGGCACATGTCACCCGAGAGGAGTTTCAAACACCTCCATGTGAGGCTCCCACTCTAAAGTCCACCAGCACAACACGTGTCCCATACTCCTTTCTCATCAGCAAAAGCCCCACCACCATGGATATTCAAGGAATATGCTACCAGAGCATAATCATACAATGCTAATAGCCAATTTAATAGTTATCTGAGGGCACATCTTTCGGTTAGCCTGTGTAATCATGATCATCATCATAAATTGCCACAGCTACCACTTTCATTCGTAACTAGTAGGTGTGTTACGATCAACCAATGGTGAAGGAACACTTGTCAGCATCCTTTATGGTTGAGAGACCCATGCCTAATTCTTCAGCATGTCATCTGATTGTAACAAAAAGTGATCATTGTATGATCAAAAGGCCCGTAGGGTTGTTCTATAAAACCTGACGGCTTACATTCTAAACAAGTTGATAGCTGGTCAATTTAGACCTAAGTGAGTGATTGAAACTCTTTTTCAGTCGACTAATAAATATTGTTAAATCTACAGAGTTTGAAGATTTCTAAGAAAAGGACTCTATGGCTTGTTGGCCAGAGGTGTATATTGTAACATTAGCATTCTAGGGCATACTCTCCAACCTTGGCATATTTTCTCTTAATGAAATATGGGGATTGTTCCTATGTTGCCTTTCCTTTTTTGTTTTTGGTTAAAGATAAAAAGTTTTTGAAGGGACTCGAAACCTTATACAAAATAGTCACATAAGATATTCCATGAAATCCCACAACAAGGAATGGAACAGGACCAAGATGAGGGTTTTACCAACAGGCTCCCACAACCTAAGACAAATGATGCACAAAAAAACCAACATGCAACCAAAAAACAAAAAAGGACCAAAGAAAACTCCAGTTCAAGCCCCCACAGCAAGAAACAATTAAGATTTTCCTTGAGCTCTTCTCTTGCGGGAACGAAGGTTCATGTCAAAAGAGGGCAAAGACGTCATGGATTTTTTCCCTTTCATCGTAATCCAACCCTCTTCCACCTTAGCAGTCGCATCCTTCCAAGCCAACGAATCCCAAGATTTTTCTTTTTTTGTTAATCAATGTGTCTTGTGCTAATTATCTACGGGTTTGTTTCTATTTGCTTAGGCTGGTGTAATAATTTTTTATTTATCGGGGTATTTTAGTGGTCATCAGGTTTTTCCTCTCCTTGTAATGCATCTAGAACAAAGGATGAATTGTGTTATTTACAACCTGCTCCTCGAGAAGGTTTGTTGTAGGGGTTGTGGTTCTTCCACTAGACCCTTATAAGAACTAGTTATTTCCATAAACAAGCACACATTCTTGATGTCACTTATTTCTCCTATGTTTGTAAGTAGTGTTCTTATACCGTGTTTGCAAGTACGAGGATTCACACTCTCCTTAGGAGTTATGTGCCTCTGTTTGAACCCTTGTAGCTGCCTCTCACTACTAGGATATAAATATTTTTTCTTATGTCACCTTGACTTAGGCATTTTGTTCTCCCGTCCAACAATGAAGGTTTTTTGGTACACTATGTCCTTGTGGATGGAGACATAGATCTCTAATCAGGAATGGTTAAGCTCTCATAGATGTCATCTTTCACATTCTTTACCCATCTGAAAGCTCAGCTTGGCATTTTGCCTCCCCTTATCTTAGTTTGTTTGCAAAAGAGTTCCTTATCCTTTTCATCCAAAACCTTGGCAAGAAGAGTCGGCTTCTTAAAAACCTTGGAGGTTTCTTTGTAGGGCACACCTGATCTCACTCCTACAAAAATTTTGGGCTACCCTTATTTAAGTGATAGCCTCTTAGGGATCAATAGTTTTCTAGCACGCACGGTGGGACAAGGACAAAATGCAATTTCCAAAGACAATGCACTATTTGGTTCTTCTGGCTTGTATGAAGCCTTCAAGTGCACATGATAAATTGTACTCTGGATCTAAGTAGCATGGATCCGAGTTACTACAGTTTCCCTGATTGGGTTGCTCCTCAACTTTTTTCGGAGACTCAAGCTTCGACTTTCGGCATAATCATGATAGATTTCTAGAAAGATATGTGGATCATTGAACTTGAAATACATAGGGATATCCTCTGGTAATCTTTGAATGCACCAAGGGCCTATCCCGAGGTACCCTACGCGCCTGAGGAGTTGTTCTTTGAGGCTGAAGTCGTGCACTCTTATGCTCCAAATGAAACATATCAGTAAAAAGAAGGATTCATTCCAAAGGCATTTTCAGACTTCTCTTTCCAGTGTCTCCTGGCATACACTATTTCTATGTTTGAGGGAGGCCCACCAGTTTGGCACATGGAAAAAAGGAATGAATAGAGCCAAGCCATAGTGCAATAGCCCCAGCACAATTTCTAAGAGGCATAGTCGTGCCCAAAGTGCAAAGAGGGGAATTTTTCCCTAGTGTCGCCAAAGGTGGATGATCCAATTTCTCTTTTCTCTGAGCTTCCCTTCTTTGTGGGGGAGGAGTTCTCTCCCATGCAGGATATGGAGACCCTAAATTTCCTTCGCACCAAGTTCTCTCTCATACTTTACCTTCTGAGGCGTAGAAGGATACATTAGGAGATACGCTTGCAGTCTTGATGTGCGGAGAGGTAGACGATGATGATATGCACTTCTAGCGAGAGTTAGAGGAATATGGTGTATCACTCGAAGAGACCACGTTGGCGGTCACCCTGACAGATGAGAAAGAACACCTCCATGATCCCGCAAAGTTGGGGATGATTGAGCAGCCTCAGGCTTCTCTCCCCACACCATACTTCTTTGAACAAACACGTGGATGCCCTATCCTGGGTATTTTTCATCCACAGCTTGTCACCCCGTCCAGGTCCTGCTCACGTTAGAGCTTGAGGAAAGCACCTTAAAAGTTGAAACACCAAGTTTTGTGACATTAGGAACATCTCCTAAAAAGAATGATCATAATCTCTTTTATGATGTGTCGCAACAAAAGGGGTGTAGCCTCTCTTTTTGTCCCATTTTTTTGTCAAAAGGTGGTCAAAAAATTAATTGAGCAAAAGAAGTTGGGTTGTCAGGGTTCCTATTTCTCTCTTCCCATTAATGGTTTCTTGTAATTAACCTAGTTTGTATAGTTAGTATAAATAGTTAGGTTTTTCTTTTTTCTTTTTTTATAGTGCTATTGCGCAAGGTGATGCATTTTGGTCTCATGTATAGTTGTTTTCCCTAAGTGTCACCACACATCTGCCAGGATTTCCTAGGGTTAACATTATTAGTTCTACGCAATTAATCCTCATTGCATATCAAAGAAAATTTTACATAATAATTTTTAATGTTTTGCTAACCCTTGTTCTATAAAAAGTAAGCATGCCAACGCTTTGGGTGTTTCTCATTTGGGTGCACGTTCTTCTGAGGCTTGGGTATTATCTGGCCAACTACCGTTTGTATGTAGTAGTGGGTTATTTGTTATGATATAAGTTTTCTTTATGTTGCACGTTCTGAGAACATTTATCTTTTAAAGAAACACATGAAAATTTTCACAAATGACAAAAATAAATAGATATGGAAAAATAAATGAGCAAAAAGTGTTTACTTTCATTTATCTTTCGGTATCTATTTACAAGGGCAAAATGGTAAAAAGGGCTTACATTTCACTTTCGCAATTTATATTTTGTATCATATCACAAAACAAATTTACAAAATGGAATGTTTTCTTTTCCATTGCAGCATAGGTCACACGCCATCAAAGTTAGAGTCATCCCAGGTCAAGGCATCCCCGCTATCCTCCCAGTCATCTTCTGAGTTAGATTACTCCTCATCAATTGACTCGTCGTCAGTATCTCACGCCTGCTCAAAGAGGACTCTATGGAAGAACTCCTACAAGCACTCCCTTGTCATCTCCTCTTATAGGTCCACATACTTCTTTAGAAAATTAGCCCCATGACTTGCATAGCAGCGCTACACGTCAATCAAAAGGAGCAAAAATTAGAAATGAAGGGCACCCATGGTACCACCACTCCATTCTCGAGATAGTTCCTCAAGTCGGTTGTCATTACCAACCCAATTCCATATCAAGTTGCGGCCAACACATCTACAATGCCTTCGCAATAGGTTCAGCCAAACAACCCAACCGTAAGGAACTCAATTTCGTCCCTCGGTTCTCCCAAGCCCAGCAAGGAGCCCAAAGCCTGGACAAAATGCTTGTGTTCACCCTGTAGCAATCTTCACTCTCTATAAATTTATTTCCCAAGACCCATTTGACTGCTATGAGGACCAGGTCATCATTGATTCTTATCAACTTGGTCAACCTATTATGGCTAACGTGACCCAAGAATGGCTTCTGTGACCTATGGGTGGTGAGCCTCACGGTCGTATCCATCCTTTCAAATTGCTATCTCTATCCTATGCCTATGACTTACTACTTTTGCTATGACCTTGTGCCACCTGCTGGCAGTGAGGCTCGTTATATAGAAAGTGAAACCTCCTCACATGCTCAGGATTTTAATCTAATTGACGGACGTTCTCACATCAAGTTGCTCGAGGTACCGTGTTCGATTTTCAAAGTTACAATTTTGCCATGTCCTTGATCTTTGAGCCTTATTTTGGCTATTGATAGTGTGGTTAGATGGAGATTTGTACACCTCGAGAATCAAGAGGGGCAATGGCTAAGCAGCCCAAAATTTGCACCCCTACACGGGTCAAATCAGCCTACCGCTGCTACACCCCCTAGGAACCGGTTGCACTGGTCATAGTCGTGAGCGTGTGCAGAAGTGTCAGGCCACATAAATTATTTTGGAAACAGTAAAAGTTAAAAGATTAGTTTATGTATTATTCAATATGTTTTTTATTTAATTTAGATAAAAGATAAATTTATAATATGACTATTGAAATTTATTGTTTTATTTGAAGTTAATTTATTTAAACTGTTTTTATTTTTTCTCTTTTATGTTATTTTTAAAATTATTTTTATATTTAAAATTTATAAGAAAAAGATGGTAATTTAAGCTAATCAAAAACTATAACTCTAATTCTAATGATCTAACATTAATTGTACTTAATCCCAACTCATAACCCTAACCTAACTTTTAAAAAATTCCTATAGCTCTAAATTAACTCTAATGTTAACTTAACCCTAATCTTAACCCTAAACCATATAACCATAATTGAATCCTGACACTAATTTAAACCAGAAGAAAACTTCATCTTAACTCTAATTGATTAAACCTAATTAAATTGTAATCCTAAATAAACAATAGCCCCAACTTTAATTAAACTAAATTTAATTTTTTTTAATTTAAAAAATATTTATTATGTAAATGTTATATAATTTTTTTCTTATTTTTAAATAAAATTTTAAATTTTAAATGTATTTAATAAATTGTTGAAAAATATGATATCACATTTCTAATATATTGTCATTAAAATAGTAAAAACTAAAATTTCTATAGAATGTATCTAAAACTTAAAATTTAAATATATAAATATAAAAAATAATTTTAAAAATAAAATAAAAGAGAAAAAATAAAAAACAATTTAAATAAATTAACTTCAAATAAAACAATAAATTTCAATAGTCATATTATAAATTTATCTTTTATCTAAATTAAATAAAAAACATATTGAATAATACATAAACTAATCTTTTAACTTTTACTATTTCCAAAATAATTTATGGCCTGACGTCTTTGTGACGTCTTTGCAGGTAGTACGGTCTGATCACACCAACACGGCTATGACCAATGCAACCGGTGCCTAGGGGGTGTAGTAGCGGCAGGCTGATTTGACCCGTGTAGGGGTGCAAATTTTGGGTTGTATTTTTTTGGAAAAAGGTGTTTAATATTTTTCTTTTCATGAAATAATGATATCCAACTGGTACCCTGCTCTTTCCTACTAGCGCCTGCAGTGAGCGGGGTCACACTGTAAAATTTATTTATATTAATAAAAAACTTTCAAGGCTTCGGCCTTTTACCGATCAAAAAAAAAAATGATATCCAGCTGGATTTTCGCACAATTAAACATTAAATACCTTTATTAATGTTGATAAGATGCGTTTCTTAGATTTGCTTAAGTGAAAAATTAGGGGATCTTCCGCTACCACCTTTAGCAACCAACCTAAAGAAATGACTTCATTGTCGACTTGCATTTCAAAAGAAGTGAAAAAAGAAAAATAATGGACGTATTAAATGTGAAGATGTAATTTCAGATAATGTTAACAACTCTATCAGGGTTGACACTTGGTCGGCAATAGAGAAATGTTAGCAGTTGCCAAGGCGATAACCTTGTTGGGGCTATGGGCCCCTGACTGGCAGCAAGGCTCTAATCAATTGGCTCTAGAACAAGCTCAACCTACGTAGCTTAGCAAACAGTAGAAAGTGTTTCATCGACTTAATTAGGGAAGGGATGAACTCCTTGCACATAGTAATTTGTGGATAAGGTTATTTATGCTTCTAACGATGTTGTTTCCTTTTCGACTACAGGGGTTCGTGAGTTGATTCGTATCATCTGTAAAGTTTTGCTACAAAACCTTTAATGAATGCATTTTCTCTCCCTTTTGTTTCCAAAGTACCTCTCCTTCTCTATTAGATCTATGTCATGATGCTTTAGATCGTTGGTAGGGCATATGTGTCTTTGGCTAACTTTGGGGGTACTTCGTCCTCCTTTTCATGCAGGATTATCTCTTTTATCCACCTCAGGAGTCTCTCTTTTTGGCCTATGTTGTTTGTCTCTTGATCTCATTCCATTTTGGTGCTATGGTTCTTGATTCACCTTTTGGTTTACTTGCAGGAAGCGCCTCAAAGAAACCCAGAGATCTGATACCCGCCACAGATAACCAACCTGAGAAACTTGAAGTGAGTTTGTGGACCCTCCTCCTCAGCCAAAACCACTCATCTGCGCAACCAGAGGTTTTTTGTTCTTTCCCGGCAGACCAACATCTCCTGTGTGTTGCCAAAACTGTAGACTTCATCTACGTGGGCCTGCCTTTCGGCCCCCTTTTCTTCCACCTCAGTTGAACCAAGTTCGCGGAGCTGTGGAATGCCTTCCTCAGTTTCAAACCTTCCACCGCAGATGGCACGTGTCACCTGGGCGGAGTTTCAAACACCTCCGCGCGAAGCTTCCCACTCCAAAGTCTGTCAACGTAACACATGTCCTGCACTCTTTTCTCGTTAGCAAAGGCCCCACCACCACAGATATTTAAGGAATATGTTGCCAGAGCATAATCATACAAGGCTAACAACCAATTCAATAGTTGTCTGAGGGCGCATCTTCTGGTTAGCCCGTGTAATCATGAGCACCATCAGAAACCACCATGACTATCACTTTCAGCCACAGCTGGCAGGTGTGTTGTGATCAACCAATGGCGAAGGAACACTTGTCGCTATCCTTGATGATCGAGAGACACATGCCCGATTCTTCGGTGTGTCGTCCAATTGTAAGCAATCATTGTATGACCAAAAGGCCCAAAGGGATGTTCTATAAAACTCGACAGCTTACATTGTAAACAGGTTGATTGTTGGTCGATTTAGACCTAGGTGGGTGACTAAAACTATGTTTCAGTCAACTAAGAAATATTGCTAAATCTACAGATTTTGAAGATTTATAAGAAAAGGACTCTATGGCTTGTTGGCCATAGGTGTATATTGTAACATTAGCATTTTGGGGCATACTCTCCAACCTTGGCATGTTCTATCTTAATGAATTGTGAGAATTGTGCCTATGTTGCCTTTCCGTTTGTGTTAATCAATGTGTCTTGTGCTAATTCTCTACGAGTATGTTTCAATTTGCTTATGTTGGTGTAATCATTTTCTGTTTATCTGGGTGTTTTGGTAAACATGACGGTTTTCCTCTCCTCACAATACACCTAGAACAGAGGATGAATTGTGTCATTTACAACCTACTCCTTAGGAAGGTTTGTTGTAGGGGTTGTGGTTCTTCCATTGGACCCTTATAAGAACTATTTATGTTCGTAAACAAGCACACATTCTTGGTGTTGCTTGTTGCTCCTCTATTTGTAAGTAGTGTTCTTATATTGTGTCTTCAAGTGTGAGGATTCACACTCTCCTTAGGAGTTTTGTGCCTCTATTTCCCTTGTATGTGCTTCTCATGGCTAGGATAGGATTATTTTTCCTTTTGTCACCTTGACTTAGGCATTATGTTCTCTTGTCCAACAATGAAGGGTCTATGGCCTTGTGGATGGAGACATAGATCTCTGATCAGGAATGGTTAAGGTCTCGTAGATGTAATCTTTCACATTCTTAACCCATCTGAAAGCTTAGTTTGGTGTTTCGCCTCCCCTTAGCTTAGTATGTTTGCAAAAGAGTTCCTTACCCTTTTCATCCAAAACCTCAACAGGAAGAGTCGGCTTCTTAGAAATCTCGGAGGTTGCTTTGTAGGGCGCACCTTGTCCCACTCCTACAAAACTTCTGGACTGCCCTTATTTAGGCGAGAGCCTCTTAGGGATCTAAACTTACTACTAATCAAATAAACTTACATTTGACTTTGTACCCTATTAAAGTCTTAGTTATTTATGAATTGACATATTTGTTTCATAGGGAGTCTCTATTAACTTCTTTATTTTAAAATGTAATTTAAATTTAACTAGCATCATTCAAGGGACTTATCTTGGATAAGTCATATATCCCCTTCACCATGTTAAACATGGATGGGCCACTCATGGTAAACCAAGAGAAGCTAATAAGTGTGTGCTCTTTTGTTCTTTTAACTAAATTATATCCATAGATCCTTCCAAAGAGACTAATCTTATGTATCAAATCTAATTGTCAAATGATTTACAACAATTAATTTTCTCTTTATTCATGTTGCTTTCACATTCCCAAGATCACTAAAATGAAATTTGTTTTCATAGATAGCCTTGTCCTAGATTATCATGACAAGTGCAATTAATACTTTCTTCAAAATAATAGAAAATATTTGAATACTAGGATTACTTATATTTACTAATTAATGTTAGCACTATGTACTATCAAAACCCTATATTGAAAATTAAACATGCAAACAAGAGATACACACATGATGTATAGGTGTACACATAAAGAGAACTTACTATTTATTCTTCTCTAGCAATTAATCTTGCGCTCTTCATGATTATTCTCCTTTAATATAGAACAAAATAACTATGATGTGTAGCATATGGAGGGAATATAATCTATGAAGTCCCTCATGCACAAAATTGTTTTAGCACAAATGCTTTGAGATTATGATCCCATACACAAAAGCATACATTGGTCAACATGTCCCTCGTTATTTCAAGCATTGTGTTTGTATCCGTCACATTTGATGCAAAGTATGGAATTATCGGAAATAAGATGTGTAGTTAGTATTAATATATGTATCTTCTTAATGAGAGGAATTTTTTTTATTTTTTTTAAATGTCCTCTTACAACCCCCATTGTTTCGGTTATGCATTACAAGAAGCTAGGTTTCAATCAGATAGATAATATTTGATCTATGTCAAGTCATTCACTCACTCTTGTAATGTTGAACATGCAATGCAATGCCCCAACATGTCACAATGCACCGACACCTTAGATGTTGCATCATCATTTGATATATTTAAACTTCATAAACACACTCTTGAAGATTCTACAACAAACCAACTCTAAAAGGCACAATTACACATAGAACAATGTGATCACCCACACCATAAATATACGAATTTCACGTACATATCCAAAAGATGAAATAAGACACTTCTTCAAAATGGTACTCAATATTATATTATCTTTATCTAAAAATAATACTTCTATGAATTTCCTTACCTAAAAAGGGTAAAACCTCATTTATAAACTAAAGAATAACTTCTCACTCAAATTATCTACCTACTACATCAACTAATTTCAATAACCCGTGCAAAAACTTTTCACATAGGCCACCTAAAGATATAAATTATATACTAATTAACACAAAATATAAACAATATAAATAATTCATGGACATTTCATAAAAAAATATCTAAAATATAAGGAACAAAATGCCATCCCCCTACTAAGCATTGTCCCCAGTTCTGTATCTTCTATATCATTATCCTCTCATCATATGCAACCACTTAAAATGGATACGGTGCTTCAAAATGTTATATTTCAATAAGCTTCGTGCAATATTTTGGATGTAAATGCTTCTGGAAACTGGTATCATATGGATGAACGAATGGGTCACCTAAATCAACATCAATTATTTTCAACACGCAAGACACATTTTGCAGCAAGATGTGAAGTAGATCCAAGTGCAAAATAAATTTTAAAAAGGAATAGGATTTAGACGTGCTCTTGGTTTCTCCTTAATTTGTGACCATCTCATTTTGTTAAATCCAGAGATTTGAATGCATAACAACTTTCCCACTGCATTAGTAAGTAAGGTCCAGGCAACTTCATTTGAAATTTTCTTTACCAAAAAAAGTTGTGCCATTGTGATTCTATGACTTTTTACATATTGCAATTTTTAGTGGAAATGGAAGAAACAATTGTGGGCAGTAAATTTTGTCAAAAGGAGATGAAATATTTTCAGCTTTAGTCATTACTGATAAGAAACATTATAATATAAATACAAAAAATATTTTTGAAGTTAAAGCAGGAACAGGTTTGCACGTTTAGATTTTTGCTATACATAATTTGGGTCCTTTTGTAGGCTGAAGCCACGTCCTACCTGGCCCTATCCACCTCAATCTTCTTTGTTTATTGTAGCCTTGCTTCCATGAGACCGCTGGTTACATTTATTTTAAGTTTGTATTATTTCTAGTTCTTGTGAGTTCAAAAATGCTTGCTCAGTGTTCATCCACCGCCCTTGTTGCTATGTTAGTTGAGTTTGGATGCTGCTAACCGCTCTTGTGCTGCAGGCTCCAAACAACATTCTTCAATCCCATTCTTCTCTTCCAGACTTGACCTTTTCTCAGCCACCCTGCATCACAGCACCCACTCTCCTTCAATTGTTTTGACCACTCTTTGTTGCATTGGCCTCTTCAAACTTCTTTGTATAAACTTTTTAGTGCACTCAGGCCAACATTTATTGTTGAAGACTCTGGTGTGGGCCTAGTTTAACAGGAGGCTAAACACATCACAACGTACTATTTTGTTATTGTTGCTCACATGGTTTACCAAACAATGATCATCCTCATCAGCGCATCTTGTGCACCATTGTAGTCACACATTTTAATAGGGTTCAAACTCCATACTCTAGCTTCTATCAATTTGGTAGGTGAAAAAGATTTAAATACAAAACACAGAATCTAGCACTCCTTTTTCAGGAAGGTCATTCCACCTTTGTAAAAAGCGGGAAAATGAATGTAGAATGTAATTCCAGTCAGAATGTACCTCATATTATCATGTCAGAAGCATGCAGTTGGCTTCTCCATTTCCCTTAACTTCCATTTCCAACCATGATAAATAAAAAAGAAACAAGGAAATGAAAATGCCAGAAGCACACTAATTTTTGGCAGAATATATACAATTGTCCCATATCAAGCAAAATGTACATTCCAATATTACTTTGTTTATTATTAATTTGTAATACTGCATTTGGAATCACTAATCCAAAGAGAAACTGCTCGTATATGGAAGTAATCCCAAGCCAGCTCATTATAAAGGGTGAGAATATTTAATATTACCTGAAATAGAAATAAACCTCTTAAGATTTCTTTCTATTCCTTGAGGACAAACAAATATACATTCCTATTACCAACTTTTTCTTATACATTGATTGGTAATCTGTAATCATATTGTCCTGTTATATAATAAAGAGATGCACCAGCAACTTGAGCTATCTGCCTACTGATTCTGTATCATTTTCTTTCCAGCAAACAAATGACCAACTCTAAAGGAAGACAGTCATAAGCCTGTCTAAAGGTGAAACATACAGGATTTAAAATTCCTATCTGCTGGTAATGTTTTGCCCACTTCTTTATACGTTGGAATCTTTTGCTGTCTCATCTTCGTGGTAAAGATATAATCCAAGACCAAACCTAGCACATGCTCTAGTGAATGCAATTTCCTCTGCCTTCTGAACAGGATCCCCACATTGATCATTCTCCAGGAAGACAGTACCCGATGATTCTCGATATGCCTGCAAATAAGAACAAAGCAATTAGTAGCAGGAGAGTGATAAAAATCAAAGGAAGTCGTGCCTGCAAAAAAAGGAGTGATTCTCAAGATGCCTGCGAATATTTTTCCAGGATCTCGAGCAAATATATTCTGGGTCCTGGAAGTATATGATTCGATACAAATGAATTTATGTTCTTTTCTGCAGAAGCTGTCTTTGGTGACTACTTAAAAAAAAAATCATGAGGAGATACTTCAAATTAAAATGCTATGACAATACAGATGCTCATCAATTGTCCAGAATCAGCAAACACTCTACTTGGCATGACAAGAACAGGAACTGCAATGTATGCATGCTTTGAACTCGTTTTGAAGATTGCAAGGATGATATAGGGAAGTCAACCGCAAGATACTAAAGTATTAACATATTCAGTTATTGTCAGAAACATATTGAAAGTCATTGCAAGAAACGGAAATTTGTGTGTGCAGAGTCAGACAGCCTATGCACCACAAGATAAAGGATCCTTAAATGTCCACCTATTACTCATATAAGCACACAATAATACTGTTCTTTCCTCGACAAAGCAGACAATTTATAGCACAAAAGCTTCAAAATTAATGTCTGCAGTTCATACTTGCAAGTCTATGGGAGTAGTATGGTTGTTTCATGAGTTATAACTTTGGAAACGTTGTCCAAAAAATCATTATTGGCCAAAATAAAATTGCATATGCATGATTTTGCATCATATCCAGATGAAATACAGGAATTTATCAGCATGGTAACAGAGCTTTAATAAAGTTCTTGCACACGTGGCTGTCTAGTTCATGATTGAGTTTTAGTTGTTTGGGGCTCTACTTTGTAATCCATGTAAGCCTCATGCAGGGGTCAAGATATATAAGTTTTTAGTTTAGTACTGATTTTGTACTGTATCAAAGCATCTCTTTTTTTATAAATATTATTTAGGATGCTTATAAAAGCTCTTTGTGCATTTGTTGGTGACAATGCAAGCACACCTGTATAAAATTTATGCCTGCAAAGAGTTGTCACTTCTGGGCAGCTTTTCATCCAGTGTATATGCAATGAAATGAGAGGCTACATGCCCTCTTGGTCTTGACTGTGAGCCTAATGCTTGCAAGCCCACTCAAAGATGCTTAACCAGTCCAGCGATACGACATGAGCTCCATTGAATATTGACAACAGACACACTAAAGGAGGAGATGAGTTGGCAACTTGGAAAGATACAAATAAATCATTGAAATATTGTATTAAGTTTAATAACAAGGTATGCCAGACATGACAAACTTAGAGAACAAAGTACGGATTTTTAGTAATCTCTGAGTCAACAAATGAAAAAATCTAAGATTTGAGGACAGCTGAAAAAATTTACGAGTCCCAAGATGACAAAGAAGGCAGACAGTTTAGAGATGAACTCTTCAATCACAGTTACTGCTCAAGGTGATTCTCCAACAACATTTGTCAAGGAAGCATTTCTCCACTATAGATGTAGCCTTCATGTCTCCATGTATGTTTTGTTAAGGAAATTTCCTAGTTGTCAACTGTTGGTAGTCGAAGATTTCTAAAATAGTGCATGATTTAAAACGTCACTCGTAAACTTAATTTGATGTACTCAGATCAAGGGGGAGATGTTACAGTTTTGCCCTTGCATGTTTGGGTTAGAACTGGTTAGGTTTGACTCACCAGTACTGCATAAAATATTGAGTGAAATAAAACTGCTCACATGTGCCAAGTGTCAAGCCCCCATGTCTAAACTTCACTACACTTAAATGTACAGAATGTTAACTCCTCGGGATGGAGCATGAAGTTATTCGACTGAATGTAGCATAGACCAAAAAATTAAAATCGTACTTCCTCTAAAACTAGGTCTTGTATTGGCCCGTCTGGGTAGACACTCAACCAACACCCACCGGGGCCTCCCCTATTACATATATTTTGATTTTCATATACTACGAAGAATAAGGCCAGACATGTTTCGAGCATATCAAATCCATCCCACCAATTCACAGTATGTTCGCATGACCCAATGACTAACTAAAAGATCATAACAATAAATTTAGAGAATGAGCACACAACTAAAGTGACCATTTTAATTTACTTCCTGGAAATATGGTCTTCCATTACTATCAGAAGTCAGAAAAAAGGTGCTCTTGCTTTTCAAAAGTCACAATGTACAACCCCAAGTGAGCATAATGGTAAAGGCTTATTTATTCCATATAAGAAGCACAGGTTGAAATCAATAGTAGTGTAGAGCATACACGCTAATCTGAAAAAATATTGTTGTAGCTACAGCACACCCTAGTTCTCTCAAGAAACTACGGACCCGTGGATTTTAAATTTTTACATCATGCATCTTTTGTGCTTGTTGATTAGAGGGATGCTTGCAGATTTGAGGTGATCTTGTTGATCTTTCTGTCAAACCTGAACAAACTTCCTGGTTATCATGACATTCCTAATATGTGCCCTTGACCACATGTATCCACCACCTCCCAGTTCACATTAGTTTGTCCCTAAGTTACCCCAGGTTTCTGAGATGGGTGGATGGGGAAACGTGTTTCCCAGGTGCTTTTTTTTCCTGGAGCAGGGGACGGCAGTGGGGACAGCTATATAAAAAATAGGGAAACCGGAAAATTTAAAATATGGAGGGAAATCTGAAATTTCAAATATATTCATATGATATAACAATCATCATAGCAACATTGTAACATTGATAAATCTAAAATCAATGATCATTCATCATAGAATATAGCAATTGAGCTGAAACTTGAAATGGGAGTTCAAAGAATCAAATGAGAGTTCAAATTTCAATTCATACATTCATAATTTCATACTCAGATATGATTCATATGGTTTTTGGGTGCAAATGCATCCTCGGGTAACGCTGAATAAATCATATTGGATTTGGCTGCTATAATCCAGAATTGGCTTCATCTAATATAATAATATTCTAGGGTTTTAATGACATAAATTAGAAGGGTTTGATGTTGTTTATTGCAATTGTGGATTGATCAATAATTTAAGGGTCTTGAAACAAGTGGCCAGAATTAAAGCTTGTTTAATTTTATTTTCTTTAAAAAAAACTCAGAAAATAAATAAAATACAAAAGGGGAAACTACAGAATGTTCCTATCCAGATCAGACTAAATTATTCTTATGTTTTCAAACATATATGGTCCTTTGTTTGACTAAATGCATATCTGAACTTTTAAACAACATCTGATCCACAAAACAGTAACAACAAAGTATTTGCAATACCCAAAATATATAGAAGAATATGTATATAAGGAGAGCGCTATGGCAATCGCAGAGTCTGAAATAGCAGTTGCAAGTCAGATCTCTTGCTGCTCACTTGCTGATGAACTCTTTCCATGGAATATGCAGTGGCATATAAATTAAAAAATGTTGTTACTTTATGGCTGCGGCCGCCGACAATGGTCGCCTGTCCCTAGGACGGTCAAAGGTTTTCAATCTTAGGGTTGACCGTCCCCACATTTTGGAAATGGTTTCCAATTTTTTGCTCATTCAGGGACGGCATGGAAACATTTCTGACTGTCCCCAAGTCCCCAAGACCGTTTCCGTTTCCGGTACCTATGGCTTTGGGTGGAAATGCATCCTTGGGTGATGTACTCACTGTCCCCAATAGAACTCTATGATGTCCCTGATTAGAAGCTGGGTTGGCCGGCCATATTTTATTTGCCATTTTTTTAATTATATAAATAAATAAATTATTAAATGAATAATAAATAGAGTTACGAAATAATTTTATTTTAGGCCTACTTGTTTTGGGCCTTTGCAATCTTACTTAAGGCCGACCTGAGAAATTTGAAAATTCAAATGCCTATTTATAGGAGCTCAAGTGTGAGGGAAGGATATGCGAAGAATTGGAATTCCTGCTGCATGCACGATTTGTTTCTGGGATGCAGACCCCAGAGAGACAAATTAGATGGGACATCACCCCCGCCTGTTGTCGCTTCACTGCAATTTTGACCTCTGTCCATCCGCTACCTGGCTACTGTTGCAACCATTCCAGCTCCCAGCAAAGGACGCATTCTTATCTATAGGCCATAGGGTGCTGCAGCTTGGAATGCGATCAGCACTGTTTGGGGATAGCTGTGCCACTTTCAAGGTGCACAGCCTCTAATTGATCCCTCAGCCAAAGAGCAAGGTGGTTGTGGAAGTGATTAGTCAACAGCATATTCAGATTTGATAAATTGCATATTGTAAGTTGACCACAGAACGAAAACAATTTCTGCTTGTGATTTGTAATTGATATTTCCCTTGAAGCCCATTTGCTGGAGTTAATATTTTGTTGTGAAACAGATTTAAAACTTGGAAATATTATTGCATTCTGCTGTTTAAATCTATGAATTTCCTATTTCCTGGTAAATTTTAGATAGATTTACAAATTTTCTAGACTGGTATATTTAAGTGGTATCAGAGCTTGGCATTCTGCCAACCAGTGGATTACTGAATGACAGATCAAAGATACAAACAATGAGGAAAGTGGAAGGAGGCTGCCATGGATGATAGAGAAGATGCAAATCCTCAAGAATTGATTGAGACCAGAGAGTTTCAAACCACCATGAGGAATGTCATGATGGAGATGGTTCAACTTTTACGAGGAATGAACCAGCAACTAAGTATTGGAAGATCTATATGGAATGGAGTAGAAGGAAGTAGTTCAAGTGGTGAGAAGACCTCATCAAATATGAAAACTTTTAGGGTCAAATTTCTGGAAAAAGTGGGAGCAGCTAGTAGTGAGGAAGAGCAACCTGACCCAAAAGGTGAGATGACAGGGCTTCATGATGAATACAATGCCTCAAGTATTGCCATACGTAGGGACATGAACTTCACGGAATTTATGACATGAAAACAAGGAATGGGTGGAGGAGTAGAAGGTATGAAGAGAGGAAAGACATTCAGCACCATTTGGGAAAAATCGCCACTCCTACTTTTAATGGAGCCGCAAGTTATTCAGCAAGGGCTTGGTTGTAGAAATGAGACATATTTTTCCTTGAAGTTGAAAGCAATGTTTGAAGAAAACGTTATCAAATTTGTCACCATACATCTTGAAGGAGTGGCTCATAAATGGTGATTCATGGTATGGTAACCCAAGGGTGTGGTTTAATTACCACCTTGGACGACTTGAGCCAAAGATTCATAGAGATGTTAGATAGGAGGGATCCAAAAACTCATTTTAGGGAATAAGCACAGCTGAAGCAAGAAAGTAAGGTGGTAGACTATGTAGCAAAATTTTAGAGGCTTGCGGTGATGATTTTCCATGTGTCGAAGAGAAGGCTTATAGACTTCTTTATGGAAAACCTAGCTGGACCCATTAAGGATTCATTTGATCTAAGCTCATTGCAAGAAGCCATCAAAAGAGCTCTAAATTTTGAAGATTCAATGACTAAGGATGGGTTTCATTCCAAGCACACATCTCCTATTCCATCAAAGAAATCCTTTCAAAAGAGCACGCTACCTCCCACTCCTAAACCAAACCAAGTTGAGGTATCTAAGAATGAACTACGAAGGAAAGAGCTATGCTTCACATGCAAAGAACCATGACAAGTAGGGCATAGGTAGTCTTTGATGAGGACACAAATGGTGCAACATGGGAAGTGTTGTGACCATTTCACACATCACCCATCAAGGATGGGACCCCCTTTATCTTTTGTGTCCTTGGCCTTTTTCTTTTGTCATTTCGGTGGCTCTTAGGTTCAGCCTCCTATAGTTCCTTATAGTTCCATTTGGGAAGTGATGAGTTTTGACCAAGTCTTCAACCAAGATAAAGTACCTGCCTTTTTGACTCTCATTTTTGGGGTCCTTTTTTGTAAGTTTTGAATCTTTTCATTTAAGCCAATTCAATTTTGAGTCTATGTAAGGACCCCATTTTGGCATGAAATGAAACATTATTTGACGAGCATGAAGAAGACAGTCCTGAAGAGTTATGCGAAGAGGAACTTAAATGTGTCTAAGAGAGCAACAAACGTACACAAGATGCACCTAGAAATAAACATAAGGGTCGCTGAAGCTTGAAACATTCAAAGGCGTGAAATGGTGATTGCAGAACAAAATGTAAAGTCTCATGACAATCTGCTCGAAGTAAGAGCTGACGGTTAAAAAACACAAAGGCCAAGGAACAAGTCAGATCCTTGAATCATCCCAAAGCGGGATATTGTGCATATTTTTGATGGGAGATGTTTGGAAACTGTCGCGAATACATTCCTATGACACCCAACATTGTAAAGACAAGGAAGTGTTAAAGAAAGATGGGGTGTGTTTAAACAAAAAAACCTGTTGATGTGAGTTTTGTACCACTACATAACATATAGGATTTAAACACTTGATACAGGATATCAAACACTCAACCCTCTCTTGAAAAGTAATTACTCATGAAGAACATGAGAAAAACTCCAAGG
>MU216900.1:76042-89784 GCA_018584345.1 Thuja plicata | reverse complement strand
CTAAGATCGAATTGAAGCTGGAACAAGGATTCTCAGAGGGTTTACACTTGTTTCATCACGAATCCTTTGGTTTTTATCCCATATTCCTGAAAGATTTAGCACAACTCTTGCCCATGCTCCAGACAGATGTGACTTCTCAGCAGGCCAAAATTGCCCAAAACCAACTCTCAAACTTCACTCGCCGGACCAAGGGGCTTGAAAACTGTCACCAACAAAGACTACCTAAGACCACTACTCCTATTGCTTGCAAAAGAGGGGGTCCCCATTTGCAATGGGGCGATGGTGTGAAAACCTCACAACAAAACCCTCCATTAAAAATGAGATTGCCAGCAAAGTCGAACCCTTTGGTATCGCAAGATGTGATTGCATGGGGGTATCAAGGGCAGTTCAAACATATCAGTCAATGCTCAGCACGATTCCAAGTGTGTCTAAGAATTAACCCATGCGTATGCAGAAAAATCGCTCACCTGAAGCAGTCTGCCAGTGTATTCGATAAGCACTTCAAGCACAATAGTCACGGAGAAAAGTAAGAAGCGACTGGTCCATGAGGCACTTCGAGTACTAAATGAAATGGGTGAAGAGTATGCTTGCAAAAGATAAAGACCCATGATGGCCCCCCAAATAAATCTCAGCGCATTGAAAGAAAAAGAATATGTTGAAGTCCGCCACGAGTCTAGCATAGTGTTGAAGGAAAATGTCGCCCTTTCTTGCAAATGTCGAGGACTCTCTGTCAAAGGCAACACTGAAATGAATCGCAATGTTGGAGAGAATTCACGGAAGGTGTAAAAGGCATGAGGAAACATAGTTTTTCATGTGTCCAAGGAAGCTGACCAGATTAAGACTCCATGATTTACCCACCAACTCACAATCCAATGCAGTTTTAATAAGCCCAAGGAAACTTTGTGAAAGGGTGAAAATCCAGTATGAGCTCCCATTTGCGCCTGGACCAACGAATGGAGACAAAAATGCGCTGGAAGACAAAGGAATAAAGTTTCATGCGCTTTAAACACCAAAACATGGCTAAGTAGAAGACGTCACCAAGTAAAATCAATGTCCACCGTGGAGGTTAGGATGCGCTCTGGTGCCAATATCACATGCTTGTGAAGTTAAAGAGAAAAGGGTCATGGGAGCCTCCAAATGTGCTTTGAGTGCAAGTAGCATGTTGTTGTGGAATGCAGTTAAGGCAAAATCCAGAGCGAGCTCTGTCCTTGAATGTTAATTGAGCAGGGGAATCCACCTTGAAGACCCGTTCTGCACCAAACTCCAGCTTGGTGAGGGAAAAGTAAACAAAGAAAGCAATCTGCCAGCAAGCCTCATATGGGCTTAAGCGCCTTTTAATAGAAGTCGGAGAATGATAAATGAGAAATCTGTCCACCAAGAAGCCTAATTCAAACCCAACGTGATTCCAGCTTGGTGAGGGAAATGTAAATGAAGAAAGCTTCGAATGAACAAATCCTCGGAGCGCAATTCAACGGATGCCGAGGAAAGTCAAACAAATGGAAAATCCACGACTGCTCCGAAATCTCACCCGTGCGCATAATGAGGAGTGTTTTCTCCTAAGTCAGGGAATTTATAAAGGAAGGAAAATCCATGAGTAGATCAATCCTAGCAGCACATAGATAAGAGGCGCAATCCCATGCTTGTCAGGGAATGTGAAACAAGTGAAAAATCATTCACCACTCTGAATCCCACTCGGACATAAGAAATGGCGCGAGTCAATGGAGTCAATGGACTCTTTTAAAGAATGAAATCCTTCACCACTACCAAACTGCACCCAAATTCATTCTCGAGCGCATATTGAGTTTGGTCAGGGAATGACAGAATAGAGGAATAATGTACGAGGAATATAGGTAAATATTAAGAAATTAATGAAGTCCCTTATTTTCGGAACTCTTGAAATTGGCAAATTCCCAAATCTCGGAGAATCTTGAAAAGTCCAAAATTTTGGAAAAAATCGAAAACTCCAAAATCTTGAACAATTGGAAAATTTCTCAAAGTCTTGGAAATTTGGAAAATGGGAAATTTCGGAAAAGTTTAAAAATTTTGAAATTGTGTAATCTTGGAAAAATGGAAAAAAATGAATAAACTAAAAGTTCTCGAAATTGGAAAAAATTGATTTTGGATTTAAAGACAATATTAATTAAATATTGAGTTTTATTTAATATTTAATTAATAGACTTTTAAAATGATGTAAAGATTGCAATTCGGAAATAAAGCATCAATTAAATATTAATTTTAATTGATAAATTTGAAAATCCATATTTAATTAATATTAATAGACTTATTAATATTTAATTGATAAATTTGAAAATCCATAAAAGCCAAAAATGCAAAAAACTGAAAAATCGCTTTTGGGATATCTTGGAAGAAAAGAAATTTCTCATGAACAAATGAAAACTCAAAATTAATTAAATATTTATATTTTATTGATATTTAATTAGTTATTTTTTGAAAAATTAAAAATTGGATAAAATCGTAAAAAACTTCCTCATGAAGTAAAATCACTCAAACTGGCAAGTTTCTCAAAAAAACAAAGAAAGCAGAGATAAGTGGCGTTTCTTGAAGGAGAATCTTCGTTTGAATTAGCAACTTCCTATTTTTATTCTGCATCTTTTAAAGCAACTTTTCAAGGTTTCAGTCTATATATGAAGACTCTAATTTCATCATTACACGAAGTTCAAGAAAACGAGTTGAAGCGATTTTATTTGGAATCGAGAGGATTCGAGCAAAGCTTTTCTTGAAAGTTGGGAAAGAATTCTTGAGGACAGAAAATTTCCAAGGAGAGAGGAATTTGTTTTTGGAAGGTGTGAACAGGATCCAAGAGGTCATGAAATTCAGAGAAGGAATTCTGCAGTAAGTTTGAAAGTTCGTGAAGGAGAGAAAATCCAATTCTAAAAGAAAATGGAGAATTCTGACAAAAAAAATTCAAAAATTTTCTCCTTGAGAAATTGGTCTGCTTTTTCGTTTTCCTGCACAATTCTTATGTTTATTTTGATTTTGTTTTGCAGGAATGGTTGAGCCTAGAGGAACGAGCATGACAAGGAAGCAGTTGATAAAGAATGAGCAGAGATGCTTTTATCCAGAATCCAAGATTGTTTCAAAGTGGGCAGAAATTGGAGATACCAACCTCGGATGCTTGGACATGAATGAGTTTCACCGAAGAATGTTTGGATACAAGGATCACCAGCCGACACACTTGGCCACCCGAATTGTGAACAGTGGGATCGTAGCTGCAGCTGGCTTTCTTCCAACTTTTTAGCATTCTGAGTTGATCATGGAATGCGCCAAGCACTTCACTTCAAAAGACAGAACAATTAAAGATGTAGATGGAAACATCATTGTAGACCTTTCTCCACCAACGATTACTGACGCATTTGGAATCCCTTCTTCCAGGAGGCTGGTGTTGAAAACAAAGGAACAAGCACACAAAGTTTTCACCGCTAGAATTCAGTATTGTGAAAACATCATAAATGACAAATGGTTGAAAAAGAATAGATCTCATCACTCCAAATTGCCAAAGGAACTTGTATGGCTGGATTTTCACAGAGAATACAGCGCCTTAATCATGTTGCTGAACAAGATTTTTGGCATGCCACAGTCTTATATGTTTGAATCCTGGATGTGGTACTTTATCAAGCAGGTAGTGGAAGAACATAATCATATGGACTGGGCTGGAATGATCTGTGACAACCTGAGTGAGCAATTGGTGAACCTGGAGAAACCACATAAGTTTTATATGAGCTCCTATGTCATATACATGTTGGCACGGAACACGAGGTATGAGGGATTGCGGTGTAAGGGAGCAATCCGAAGTGGCACTTCACGTTTGAAAGTACACGACTGTTACCCTCAGTTGCATTTGCAAGCCACAGATGATTATGCTGAGTCAATGATGCCTTCGCAATGCGTATTGTAAGGACCTTGCAGAACAAGTTGCACATGAGATTATCTGACAGGGCAATGAAGCTAGTGGAGGAATACGGAGCCTAGTTTATTCAATTTCCCACTTTCTCCTATATCAGAGTGCAGGGATTCTCGGCACAACCATACAAGCTTCCAAGATATCCTACAGACAAGATGGTTCTACTAGAACTCACTCGACAGTTGATAGTATATGACAAAATTTAGAAAGGGAAGAAGAAGTTGGGGCTGGATTTCCCGATTTCCATACGACAAGATAAAGCTGAAATGTGCCCATGCCTAACGGCAGCCGAAAGACCCCAAGATGAGTTGCACTTCTTCCATCTGGCATTCTATTTAGGAAGGTCGGATTTCGATCCTTATAACAAAATCAAATCGACAGCAGGTGTGAGGTATCAACACAGGATGCACCTTGAAGATTTTTGGGTCAATGCTGCAGATGAAAATGAGATTAGGAAAAAGATGCATTCCAGATTGCCCTTGAACATCATCAGAACTTGCAAAATCTTTCATGTACCTAATCAGATGGAGGAAGATTCAAATGTGCTTCAGAAAGGTTATAATCCAGAAAAGGAAAAAGTTACTCATCCCTATGACTAGAAAAGGAAGGAGATCACAGATCTTGATGCATTGTCAAAACCACTCTTGGACTTCACAAAGTGGTGGGTTGAACAAACATTTGACAGAATGACTGCACCAAAGGAAGATTGGACATATAAGTTGTGGGACATCAACCACTGCGGGATGAAAGACCAAGGCAACCTTCAGGAGGAAGGATAAAGGAAGGAGAGATTCTATCAGGGAGTGCAGAAAAGAAGGGAAAAGGGTGTTACTCAAGAAACACACACGAAGAGGAGGTTGGATCATGTTGAAGAACCACAGCAGGAGAGACTGAGATCCGAGGATGTGCCATCCTCACCTAGTCGGACTCCAAGTGTGCAGGAGATAGGCACTTTCACCAGATAAGAAATAGACACAAGAGCAGTACAGGGACAAGAGCAGTTGGCAGTGCAGAAAGATCAAGGTGTCGCCATTCCAGAATGGGTGAAGCAAAGGCTGCAAAGAAGTCAAGAGGAGGTTGATCCTGCAGTTGAATTGCAAGAAATCATGAACCAAGTCAACCAATCGCAGAAGAAAGGGAAAGCTAAGAAGTTTGCAAAGATTGTCAGAGAGGAATCTGGATCTAGAACCCTTCAACTTGCAACACCTGTCGTGGACAAGACAAAAGATCAAATCACTCTGGATGAATACCATGTAATAGAGTTTGATCTTGGTCATGCTTCTCGAGCACAGGTCATGGAGGAATTTGATGTTTCCACACAAGCAGTGAAGGACAAGATGGGGAGATTGGAGAAGGGAGAAATCAAAGCATTGTATGACTACATCAGTAGCCTACCTCATCCAGTGAGGGAAGAAGGTCCATCTTTTGTTCCTCCGCTGATTATTCCAACTGAGTCAGTAGAGAGTATAGATAGAATCAAGCGAATGGCTCAAGGAGCGGAAGTTTGGATCGAGGGCATCTAGAATGAGGTCTACAAGCATGCTGAAGACTTGGTGCGAGTTTATGACAAGGCATTGGCCATCCTTTCCCGGATTCAGTGCAGGGAGGAATCGTTGGAGGATAAGCATATGTATCAAGATGAGATGATTGCAGAATTGCGGGAATTGATGGAGACACCCAGATAGGCACTGGTTGACTACGGGGTCATTAAGGAAGGAGTAGCATATGATTTCACCCGATGGTATGGCGCAGTGCTCATGGCAAAGGAAATTTTGGACATTTCGTCAAAGAATCCACTCGATTGAGGGGAATGGCTGAGAATATCAAACAGGAGATCTCCAATACTGTTGCATCACTGATGTCTCAAAGGTTGTATGAAAGTGAGATAACTGTAAGCAACCTGAAGAGTAAATTGGAGGAATTCTTTAGATTGAATTTCTTCACTAGGGATGACTTCTAGAACTTCTCCACTTTCTCGAATGACATGCATACTGCTCAGGATTTATTGTCAGAATGGGAGGACAACTTGAGAAAATCTGAGCGAGCTTTGGTAGCTTTGGAATTCAAGCAAGAATCAGCACCGAGTGTCAGCGTGGATGAATTAGAAGCGGTTTGGGGAAGATTCCAGGCATTCAAGCAAAGAGGTCAAAGGTAGACTTCTTGGTAGAGATGCATTTAATGCATAGTGGGCATGCTTAATGGTCATTTATTGCACCCCACTTTTAATAGATGTTCCCAAGTGTGCTCGCACAAGCCTACTAGGACCTCCACTATTCCTAGTCTTCACAAGACCCTATGCTTCCTTTTTAGGATCTTACTAGCCCTCACTATATCAATCTAGGACTACTTCACTACCACTCTAAGAGTTGGTGTAAATTGTGCTTCACAAGGGGACAACTACCACTAGTTTGTACTTCACTCTTTCACCCTTCCTTCGACAATTCCAAGTGCATTCTCAACCTTTAAAATCCACAAGTGTCTGCAAGGACATTTCTCATGCTTAACAACTTCTTAGACTCCATATGATCCCACTTGAAACAAGGTATCATAACTGTTCCAAACTATCTCCCAATTCAACTTCAAATTTGGCTTTTAGGCCTATTTCTTCTAGTATCCCTATCTGACAGGTTTTTCCCAATTCTTGCAAAATAATCTCAAACAACCCCAAAAACAAAGTGGGGATCCTGATACCCTTTTTTAAGACTCCAAGGATTTTGTAGGTCTTAGGGTCCTAGGGTGTCCGTACACTAGATTCCTAGAATTAAGGACAACTGGGGCTAATGGGGCTAGAAAAGTGCAGTCAGATGACTTATGCTTGGAAAAGTATCAAAATGGATTGGTTGAGTCTTATCCTTTCTAGGTGTCTGTATATCCCCTAGGTTTCCAAAACCATGCTTGCTTTCCCACAACTCACAATGTCCCTGCAATCAAACACAACTTATCACTAGCAATCTCCTAGCCGGGTACTCCAGTCTCGCCTAGGGCTTGCCATGAAAATTAGCTAAACAACCTTTCTGACTCTCTCCTTCTGTATACACAATGTACAGAGGCTATCCTTCCATATTCCCCCATTCCATGATGAAATGCACGGTGGAGAATTATGGAGGAGCCATTTTGTTCAAAACCACCCTGTCAACTCCAGCAACTAGTCTACTCACAAAATATTTTACAAACCTAATCTAATGAACTCACAGAAACTTGCACACTGAACAAAAGTTACTCAAATCTACCTCTACAACTCAAATCCAACACTAACTCACACTATTCAATCCATCTAACAATGCTGAAACATAAGCATAGTCAACTGTATGCTAAAACAGAAAACAGAGTTCTTGCTATTCAAAAACTTGCATTACATCACCAATACCTCGGGAAATGCGCTTCATGGTCTCTAAATATGCCCTCTCCATGTTTTTGGGCCACTACCATTAACTAACTTGTCCACTCACCGAATGGAATCAAACTTGGCAATGTTGTCGGACAACATTGCAAAGTTGCAAAATGTTGTCAAGCAACATTTTAGCAACTTTTACATCTTTTGCTAAAACTTAGTTTAATGATCTCCAATCATTATGACATGATGTAAAAACATCATAAAGGCCTTCTTAGGCACAAATCTAAGCCATGCTAAGCCTTCTAGGCTTTTTGACCCCAAATTCCCAATTTAGTCTAAAATGCACTAAACATACTCAAAACCTTAAACATCTAGTTGGACTGATCCTAGTCCAATCCAACTAGGTACAAACATGCAAGACCTTCTTAGGTCAAAAAGAAAACAACTGACTTGGCTAGGGTCAGTACAAGCCACCACCAAAACAAAGGGACTGGATTTAGCCTAGGTGCTCCTACACCAACTTTCCTTCTAAGCATGCATGCATAATGGGTACTTATTACCCACTATGATAGTGGATTCCTTTTGCATTAATGTAGATTCCTTCTTCTTGCCCTAACCCTAATTAGGGCTGAGGTGGCACGATCTGGGCCATCGGTTATTGTTTTGATCTGGGCCGCCCTTTGTATTCGAGGACCTATATAAAGGCCTCAATTCTCATTTGTAAGGCAGTGGATTTTGAGATTTTTGCTACGAGCTACTGAGACAAAAAAGTTTTCATTGAAGTTTGGTGACTGCTTGATGTGTTTTAGTGCTTGCTTGGTTTCATAATTCCCTCATTTAGTTTAGATTTGTTGGATAAAAGTTAGATGAAGTGTTGTGATTGCAATGGGAAATATGATGGTGTTTTGATGAGCTCCTTTGGTTCATACTTTTGACATTTTACTGATTGTAAATCATTGTGCAAAGTTAGCCTAGACCTCATTCCTGCATATGCTTAACTTTTGTCATTCACGTACATTGTTCTTCATGATGGTGTTCGTGGTGGTATGAAAATCTTTTGCATAACCCTTGAAGATTGCACCGGTTCTCGTGTAGTTGTAGTATAACTTGGCGAAGCAAAACTTGGTTATTCAGGAATTTGTCCACCGAAGTACTGACCATTATTATCACTACCCTTAGGAGTAGATTAAAATTCCTACACCCTACCCCCTTTTATTTTTGCATATCTCGTGAAAATCCAAGAAAAAAGAAGAGCTTCATTGCAAATCTTTTGGTAGTTCCCGTGTTCATCATGATTTGACATCATTCCAAAACTGAAAACGTAAGGCCCCTTGTGATCATCAACAAATCACATTTACCACCGAGCTTATCCATGGTCAAGACCTAACATAAAAAAGAAACCTTGGAGTCATCGTATGATCTTCTCGCAATCTTAGCATACACGAGACTTTGATCAAGAGAGGATAAGATACCTCGGTATTTTGTTCTACTGTTTGACGGGTCATAAAACGCACATCAACAGGAAGGTGTGGAGCAATAACTTTTGGAAACCAATTTCCTGACCCTTGTATTCATCAATGCATTGCAAAAACCTAACCAAATCCTTATCATCATCAAAAATATGCCAATTGCAAACAATGTCAAGGACTGAAGATCTTACCTTAATCTCCAATTGTGAGATGTCCACCAAAGTGACATCATCTGGCCTTGTCGCAACATTTGCAAAAAAATCAGCCATTACATTTCTGGATCTTTCAATCCAGTTAATAGAAAATGCATCAAACAACTCTATTGTGTCCCAAACTACACACTTGCATTGTTTCAATCTCTTATTTTTCGATTCATATTTCCCTATGATTTGTGAAACTATAAGCTCTCAATCACCTAACACTCTAAGATATAGCAGCTTTAATCACTTGGGGAATAAATCGGCAAACCAAAAGAGTAGGATTTTTTGAAATAATTGAGAAAAAATCGGCAAAAAATTGTGAAAAAATCAGATCAACAAAAAAACATGGAAATTTTTTGAAGAAAAACAGTCAAAACCTACTTTTTTAAAAAATTAAAGGGCATTTTCATAGGATAGATATATTGAGAGCAAATAAAATATAGAGTTCAACCGATTAATTGTAGAAAATAGAAGGGATTGACAAAAGCCATGAGTTTTCTATAATGGGTTTGCCATTTCCTTGCAGCAGCAACTCTAAATCTGCACTAAGTGCATTACCTAGCTTACCTTGTGGTTCTCTCTGATAATCACAATCCAATTGGAGATACAATTTTCTATAATTCTCTTTGATCATCACAATCCAATTGGAGATACTTAACTTTTCTAGAAGGTCTAAACTCCCATTTACTTGTTTCTCACTGCATGAAAATTGTGAAGTTCCTAGTACCTTAGGACTACTTGTACTAGCAAATCTTGGATCTTGATGTATTACATATTCTTTCTTCTCTGATCTTCCTAAGCTGCGAGCCTTTCTGTGAATAGATGGCTGCTCTCTAATGCTGAGATTCATCACCTGTCTTTCCAAAATATTATTGGTCTCACAAGCTTGTGTTGTACTAGAGCTATTGTGTATCATTGCATCATTATGCATTTGATTGCATATTTCTTCTCCACTGAAAATTTACCCGTCATGTGGTTTCCCTATCACTATTCTTGGAAGCTTCAGTGACCTATTATCACTTTTACACTTTAGCTTGCACATGTGTCTTAAACTTTTGACAAGAACACAGGTAGCAAGGCTTCCTTTCACTGTTTTATGTCAGTCTGTTCTGCATATTGCTTCTCTTTGTTATGATAACATGTATCCTTGTGCATATTACTAAAGGCACTCTTTATGACTGTCTATTCCTTGCCTAACATATGTTCAGATCTGTATTTTCTTCTAACAGTGAATTGATCTTATCTCTTGACTGTGAATATTACCTTCAATTTGAGAGAAAAAATCTTCAAGAACAGTCAATCACTCTTTTCATAGAACAAACATTCACCTATGGGACAGCCTTTTGATCTTCAAAACAATCAATTGATCATTGATAAGGCAGACCTTCAAAACATAAATATCACTTGAAACAGAGGATGAAAACTTTTAAAGAAGATTGAAAACCTTAACTAGAGCAGTGTAATAAACTTTTAAGACAGTGGATACTCTTTATGAACAGAACCATGATATCTCTGCCCCACAAGAATCAGTGAATAGATCTGCCCTATCAATCTAAGAGCATTGTCAATATCTTTGAAAAATATGACTAATCAAATGCAATTAACACATGAAAGAAAACCCTTTCACTGTTCTTTGATCTCACCAATGCTCTAAAGAAATTCTAGAGCCTTTCTAACATTGAAAGACATCTCATATTCAGATGTGACTTTTCTCTCACAAATCTTGAATGAAGACACTAAAATATACCAACGTAAAGTAAGTTATTATGAATATGCATGGAACCCTACCTTTAATGCGATCCCTTTCTTGACCATCATGTTGAATGCCCCTTGAAATATGCATCTTCTCTGTGAAAACTACTGTATAGGGTTTTTTGTGCCGATTAACTGTGATTTTTAACTGATTAATCGCCCAAAAAATTGCAAGAAAAATCATTGATAATCATTGACCAAAAAATCACAATTTTGGGGGGAATAAATTGGCAACATTGATAATTCCCGATTAATCAGGTATAATTGTGATTTTTTGCATATTTCTGCTTCTATGCTCTAAGCAACTTTATTCCATGCTTCACAGCAACATTTAATCCAAGCAAGAGTGCTTCATATCCTGCAATATTATTAGTACACTCAAACTTGAAAAGCAAAGAGAACTTAAAAGTGTTGCCACTAGGAGCAACGAAGACAACACCAACATTTGAACCTTCTCTTGAGAAGCACCATCAAAATACATTGACCACAAGCCATTGTCCTCTTCTTTCGACCTTTGCACTTACAATGTCAGGATTAGATGGCACAGCTTGAATGTTATCACAATCAATACCAACAAAGCATACTTGCTCAACTCGCTGTGCTTCTTCAACCACATTTGGTGATCTCTTTTCTCAGCCCAATCTAACATCTTTGCCATTTATGGGAATCATAGCATAGGACAGATGTAACTGCATCCTTCCTCCAATCAAAGCTGCCCATTTTCTGGGTAGCAACATTCCATACTGAGGTGGAATGTCAACCATAGTAACATTCATAGTATATTTCTTCTCTAGAAATGGTGCAAGCATAAAATCAACATCCTTCATAATACCAATAACAGGAACTTCTCTATTATCCATGGCTAAACACCTACCACGTGCTTTGTTTATTTGCATACAAATTATTCCATGATAGCTAGAGGCATAATGATAGCAGATGCACCTGAATCAAGCATACAATTTTTTACCAACATATCATTCATAAAAAAAGTGACATAAAAAGGCTCTATCTGAGATGGACATTTGATTAAAGTGGTTCCCAAATAAACCTTTGGAATTTCTTCAAATCTTAATCTACCTCATTTATTTGTTCTTTCCCCATTCCAGATTTATGCTTATCATTCCTTTCTAATGCAATGGTGAGTCCAAAAATTAAAGCTAGTACCTTATTCCTATGTTCTTCCATTTTCGTCATTTCAAGTAGTTGCACAAATACTTTCATTTGAGATAATGCTTGAGTCATGACAAATGGAATGTACTTTTGCAAAGGAGTAACATTTTGATTTATACTTGATGCATTATCGCTCTACCTCTATGCATTATTGCTAGATGAGAGATATTTCATTGTAGGTGATTTTCGGCTACTATTGGAGGAGATCTGAGCTCACCATTGAGTCCAAGATGCTCAAGAAAGTAAAAATTGGCTTTTATTTTGTCTAAATCCGACCATTTTTGCCAAATTTTAAGGGTTTGAAGTTGGGTTGGTTGCCAATTTCGGGAGGTAGCTGATTGTTTGGAGCAGATTGGGCCAAATCCAACCCTGCCATTGCATCCAGAAGGCCCAGAAAACCCAAATTGTCAGAATCCAACACTTTTTCCAAAAGGCTACAAAGGTTTCCTTTAGCGTAGGTAGAGATTCTATATGGATCCATACTGTACAATTATATGGACGCGTCAAGAAACAAGGTCCCCCTTGAAGCATATTTGGAAAAATTCTACGCATTTTTTGGATATTTTGAAAACTGATTATTTTTGTGCAATTGTTTTTGCATGATAGCTGACTATTCAACAAGTACTAGATATGAGGTCAGCCTTGTTTAGTCCTTTTTGCAGTTTATACCTATTGTGGCAGATATGTTTTTGGTTGGTTACCAATATTAATATTGGGTGTCCGTGATTTGATTGGTCTGGATTTCTTTTTGGTGGCCGCCCAATTTTACTGGGTACTGAGTTGTTAGTGAGGTCTACACATTAAGTGTGTCGAGGTTTGTACTCCCTACCAATCACAATTCACGTTGGGTCCAACACTGATCAGAGTTCTTTCCAATGTCGGTCTATATTTCTATAGCCTACAGTTGACGGCCTTATCCTCAGGTCGGTCCCCGAAATTCTAAAGCATTGGCGCAAGCACCTGTCACCAAGGTCCAACTCGCTCTCCGCCTCTACTCCAACCTACGCCATCCAAATAGCCACCACTGCTCCAGCCAACTTGTTAAGCACCCAGCCAAGTTGAAAGCCCCCACAAGCTTTTTTTTATTTGCAATGCCCAAACATGGTCTCTTGGGGGACGAGGTGCCAACACCTAGGGCCTAAAGGGCTATTTGTGGCCCCTTGTGTTTTTCCATTGGCTCCTAGGCATTATTTTTCAAACTGAGGTGACTTTTGATCTAGAAGGCAAAAAATTTCAAATGAGATATCATTGGAAAGCTGATTCGACCAGCTTCGCAATAGTGTAGTTTATTTCTCAGTATCTTGTTGTTTGACAACAAATATTGCAGCTTGAAGTGGCGTAATGTCCCCACTTTAGCAGTTGACCAAGTGTGTGTGCGTTAGCCTATTTCAACATGGTCCTGAGGGCTAACGAAGGGTTTAAAGGGATCCTCGAGTGTTTTGGCCTAGTCATTTCCAGTTTGGGCCAAAACGGAGTTGATTTACTCAGTTTCAGGCATACTTACTATTTTTAGTAAGTCAACAGGACACAGCGGAGGCCAGTTTTGGTGATTGGATGTGATACTCCTCGGCGAGCGCTTTCCGACGAGCTATTACTCGCGCTATTCAGAGTATGTTTGCTAATATATTTTAATGCCTAAAGTGTTATTAAAGTAACATTTAATTTAATTATAAAATATTAAAGTGTTACTTTAATATTTATTAATTGGGGATGGGTACCTAAGGGAGACATAAGTGAATATTTTAACATGCTTTATATTTCACATCTCTTATCCCACATTGCTCATGTGAGTTGAGTCAACCTTTGGAAAAAGAATAAAAGGGAGCATTTGTGGCTTCATTCAGCATGTTGAGTATGAGAAGAAAATTGATGTGTGAGTTGCAGATCCATTCTTG
>MU216900.1:35573-50140 GCA_018584345.1 Thuja plicata | reverse complement strand
CCCCCCCCCCCGGTCCCCTGCCGTCGTCCCCCCGTTGTCCCCAAATTGAGGCCCCTCTATCCCTCCTGCCCAGAAACTTGTTCCCACATCCCGACGTCCCCCTGTCCCCCAAGGCGGTGTAACTATGAGCCAAACCCTTAAGTCACACGATATGGGGAATTCAAGCTATTTCTGCTGATATCCATATATAATCCCATAAATGTTCTCACTGCCTAGAACAAAGGCTATCTTGGTTTGTGTCATAGCCACATACTTTTAGACCTCTAAGACCCTCTCAAGGCTCTTATCTTTTGTCATTAAGATAGATTTTTAGAAGGTGCATGTTTAAGCAATTTTCTTTGCTTTAGACACAGGTTTTAATTTGTTGCATTCTAATACAATAGAGTAAAAGAAAGCAGGATGATACATTTGAAAAAGTGGAAAGGGCACAGTATGAATAGCTTCTAGTAGGCAGTATGTTCTATCAGTAGGATTCCGATTAAACTTTAAATTGACCAAAACCTAAAAATTGACATTTTAGTTAAATCAAATACCAGTACTTAAGCGGAAGATAATGAATGTTCCCATATGAGGGTGTTATAAATCTAGTGTATTGACAATTGAAACAAAATAATTATGACTCTTCAAGAAAGAAAACTCCTACACCAAGCATCCTTACTTTTAACTCTGGTTGCAACACTACTACAAGAAAAATGAGAAATATCCCACACAAAAGTCAAGTCAAGCTTTAAGTCATTAATGAGAAGGACAAGTGTAACTAAAAATATTTAAATTATTTATTACACAAGACCAACCTCTCCATCAGATCCCCGAATTGTGACACGATAAACCACTGAGACAGATCTTGCATCATCAGAGAATGTCAAACTACGGATTTCTCCCAACCAACCTGCATAATTCAATAAACACAAGATATTCGATTGATCAAACATATACAAAAACATTTTATTTTTCTTTAAAAGATAAAAAGAAGTGAGGAAATCTAAGTTTCTACTAAAAAGACATTTATCTAGAATAAGTAGTATTAATAACAGACCAACACAACTACAACGACAGCGTGAATGGAATCACATGATGCTAACAACCACATTCTTGAATGTTGAAAATCAGTTTCTCGATTGTATTGTAAAAAATGCAAAGAACCAGCAAAATAATGAAAACAATAAATTATCTTATTTGATCCAATATGGTATTATGAAAAACTCCTAGCTTGGAATTTGCAAATATAAAACCCTCAGCATTTATGAAACCATACTAAATTTTCACAAATCTACTTGCAAAGTAGGCAAAAAAGAAATATTCTCAATAAAATTGTAGAAATAAGCTCAAACAATACAAAATTAAGAGGCCAATATATAATAAAATGCATACAATACTTATAGATATTGTCAAATTTTGCTCTATCAAGGAAAGTACATACACTGAAAGCCAAAATATGAAATAAATTCACTACATCAAGTAAAACAAAGGCATGATATGACTAGGACCAACATGGACAAGGCAACTATTAATGAGCTCTCAGGGTCACAACTTGCTAGTTTATCCCCAATTGCCAATGATCATCGACAAGAATCCTTTGTACTTGCCCAAATCCACTTGCAGAGATCCAATCTACTTTATGGCCTTCCAATGTCTGCATATACATCCTTCAAGGCCTCTATAATACACCAACAAGGTCAAGGGCTCATTTCAATCAGGAATCATCAGCTACATTAGTGATAGAAGATGGAAAATGGAGAACATTCAACTCTGATGCCAAAAGGCAAGATAAAATCATTTTGGTATCATTTACAACATTATTTTTCATGTTTATGACATTAAATAATTATTTATGAGATCATAATTTAAAGAAGATGATATCATCCAATCAAAACTCAAGACAAACTGGCTCAAACTCCCTAATTTCTCTCTTCTAACTAGCTTATATATAAACTTCTCTAAATATATTAGCTAAGTAATCAACTTTGCTGATGCTATCAAAAGAACGTGAAATCATTGGGATTGCACATGCAATGATTACTATTTACACATATTTAACCCTATTTTACGAGATGATAAAAACTTAAGGTAAAAGGAACAGAAATATATGCTTTACCAGTGAAGAGTGATTTTCTATGGTATTGACCATAGTTTGCATTGTTAAGGACTTCTCTACCAATATCAACTTTGAGCAAACTGAGCACTGCTGATGACAGAGTCAAACAAGTAGAAACTGGTCTGCTTAAATATGACATTTTGCAATCATTTGACCATCATCCTCCTGCATTGAGCCGCTCAAGAATGTTTGACATTGAATTGATTGAATACATGCAAAGTGCTGAATATTGTACTTAGAGATATTGAGTTGATTAAACATATTTGCTGAAAAGATTTCCCTCATCAGCCTACAATGTCAAGCTCTCATGATATGTTGTGTGACCTACTATAGCAATTTTTGCTGGTTTATCTACGCTGAGGAGAAATTTGGTTTAACAGTAGTTGTGAGGTAGCCTTGGAAGTAAACCTTCATCCCTTGCTACCCTCAGTAGGATCCACATGTTATAAATTGGTTTAACTGTTAAACCATGATATAAATAGCCAAATGGCCCATTGTGCAATTTGATCTTTTATTATGTCAAGCAAGATCTGTACATTAGTCTTATCAAACAAGTTTCCAAGTGGCTTCTAGGTATGTCATTACACTTTGCTATCTCGAGGAAGATGCCTGCATTGAACTCTCCCAGCAAGTTTCTAGGTAGCATCTTACAAACACCTCTACCCTTTGGTGTACCTAAAGGATGATGCCCGTGTTGACATTCTCTGATACAAGACATCACCATAATAATATATGTAATCATGCACATATTGGCTAGAAAATTAAAATATACAAAAATAGAAGCAAGTATAAAAAAATTAAGACAGAATCTTATTTATCTAAAAACATATAAAAGTCATATAAATATAAAAAATTTAGACAGAATCTTATTTATCTAAAAACATATAAAAGTCATATATATATATACACATATATATATCCTTAAAACAGAAATATTAGAGACAATACACATATTTCCTAGTAATTTAATGTGCAACAATAATATTGATGAATCCTATACAATATTAATAAAGTTTATTGATAATAATTAAATTATAAAAAAGTTACTATTAATATGTTTTTTATTTTAAAAATATTAACATTATTATTTCATAAAATTTTTACCTAAAATTTAAATTAAGGAATATTCAGAAGACACCTTTCAGATAATACTTGCTTAAATTGGATATTCAGCTGTGAGTCCCCATGAAGGGCAGGCAAATAAAGGAATTTTTCTTGGAACAGTTAATCCAAAACTCTTCCACCATGTCGACCTCACCCTCCATAATCCAGTCAAAGCAATGAACCAGCTGATCATGTGCCAAGTGCCAACTCAATAACAGAAATATCCATGAAAATTCTGACGCGTCCTCTTCTTCCTGGTCCTGAACTCTCGCATCTTTATTAGTGTCCATAAAGTGTTTTTTAGGAATATGGACAGAGAAAGATAGAAGTTGCAAATAATTTACACATAATATCATGCTTCTTTATATTTCATTCAAATACATAATACATATATATAGGATTCCATGTCCTATTTTATAGAAAACCTCCTGAACTACTTTCTTTATTATGTTGAGTTGTTTTAACAACTCAACATTCATACCACTCATATAACAGGTTGTCAAATGAATTTTAACAAACCTAAGATGTATTATATGCGTCCCAAAAAGCCTATCAGCTTAATATTTTATGCATCCTAATATTCCTAACACCTAGATGTGAACACTAATTCCCAACACCCCCCCTTAGTGTGAGCATGGGGTGAAAGCACATCACAATACTTGATAACCACACACAATAGCTCACCAAACACTATAAGATAAGAGTAGGGACATACACATCTACTCATGTCAAGCAATAGTGGAACTAGCTTCACTACACTTAGTACTTTCATCCAAGGATAGGGACAAACACATCTACCCATGGATCCAAGGATAGTGACTAACACATCTATCCAAGGTCTTATATCAAGTTTGGATAGGAACAAACACATGTATCCAACATCAGTCATGAACAGGGACACACACATCTCCTCACAACTATTATGATTGGGGACAAACACATCCAATCATAATCACCAACTTGTGTGATTGGGGACAAACACTTTCAATCACTTCACTACCTCGTGAATGGGAACAAACACATCCATTCACTAACAACCAAGAAATGTGATTGGGGACATACACATCTAACCACAATATAAAAAGTTTGAGAACCAAGTCCTTGTTGTCACATATGCAGCCACCATTGTAGATCATTGCCACTTTGATCACAAATGATATGAGACGGTTGTCACTACCACCTGGAAACCGATCTTAGCTTTAGTCTTTTTGGCACAAATATTTTTGTCACTAATGCAATTCACGATAGTGACTGACGAGAGGTCACTAAATGTCCTCCAGCCTCCTATGCCTCCTTCCTCCAATTAGTTTGCTACTTACTTAGCAAACTTGTCTTTTGAGGCATATTTCACAATTGTGAGGAAATAATAAACCCTCCCCCTCCCTTGATGTGAACTCTTCTACAAACCATGGGAGTGTCGAGTACCACCGATCATGCACTCCAATTATAATTGAAATCATTATATTTTTACAATTTTACAAAATTATATACGATGAATTAAACCTTTTAGATATTTAGAAGACCAATAAATAATACTATAGGATATCCTATCACAACATAGTCAAATCACCAATGACAAGATCCTTCCAGCTTGCCTCTCTATGAACAATATATTGCTCCCTTGAAATCAATACTCAAGAATCCTAGATCTTTCCTTTATCTTTCCTTTATCTGCATGAAAACTTTGCAACTCGTACACTAGTCTACGATGTAATGAGAAAATCTAGACTTAATACCACTCACGTATATATATCCAATCAGCAATGAAAGAGCATATTCTTGCCACATTCACTTAAATGGACCAAAGTTGGTGATGAAAAGACACCTTGATCTACCAAAATAGGGATCAGCATTCCAATTTTCTCTGAGCCAACACTTGCCACCTTTGAACTAGTTGCTGAAATCTCATCACTTTTGTCCCTCGCTTTATGATGAATTAGAGTTTGAGATGAGCAATTTTAATGATAATTATCAAATCTTTCTCAAAGAAAATTTAAATCAAACATCCACAGACTTCAATCAAATTTCTCAAAGGAAGGCGACAACAACAACAACAACAACAACATAGAACTTTACTACTGTATTCTCAGTGCACACCATTCATGACACTACTATTGCACGACTGTTTGTGGCATGATGAATGAATGGTTCTACCAGCAGCCATGTATGCAAGAAATGAATATATGAGAATGTCTCATGCAAAATCACAAACACGTCTTGTGGAAAATAGTATAAAATATGAGGTGATGGGCAGTCTTAGTGTGAAAGGAGACTTGCGATATGGAAAAATACCAAATGTGTTTCCTAGATTACTAGACCAACACACATAAGGTATCTGCTTTTGTTGGACATGGGAGAAAGTGTGCGGCACAAAAGAATCCTTTATGAAACTTTGAGTGTCAGTGCTCTCTCATCCATCTAGAAATCCTTCCACAAGAGACAAATGAATCACAACCATGTGAACATGCTAATTGGCATTTACAACTTCATCGACAGTCTTGAGATCAAAAATTTGAACAAATCTTTTATCATGTTTGCTGCCTATAACATTGCTTTGAAATTTCTCAATGTAACAAAGAAATACAAAAATCAAAAACACGTGCACACCATCTACGGCGGCAATGATATGTGATAGAAAAGAGAGGTTCAGGCGTAGGAGCTAGCTCTGATACCATATTAGAAATATGGACAGAGAAAGAAAGGAATTTGCACATAATATCATGCTTCTGTATATTTCGTTCAAATACATAATACATATATATAGGATTCAATATCTTATTTTATAATAAACCTCTTGAACTACTTTCCTTATATGTTGAGTTGTTTTAACAACTCAACATTTGTACCACTCATATAATAGGTTGTTAAATGAACTTTAACAAACCTAAGAAATATTACATGCATCCCAAAAACCCTATCGACTTAATATTTTATGCATCGTAATATTCCTAACACCTAGATGTGAACACTAATTCCCAACAGTGCTCAGACTTACAATGATAAGCATCTTCCCAAATGTTTTCATCCCTTCCCATCACCTACACATTCACAAACTATCTCTTTTACATAACAAAACATCCTCCCAAACTGCACCCTTCCATCAGCTCACGTGGAAAGGCAGAGGAAGTGGTAGATTCATAGGGTGTTTGCCTACAGAGTACAGACACCAAAATAAATCAAAATTGTCCAAAATCCCACATGTTTTGTCTAGGTTTGATTGCAGGTCCTTTCTAGATTTGCCCAAGTTTGTCCAGGACAAACCCATAGATTTTATATCGTCCCATGTAATTCCCCCACCACACCAAACTAGATCCCAGATTGGGTTTTAAATGGACCCTCTGATGATCAATTCACAAACATAGTTATTTATATTTGTGAGAACCTACTTTGTCAAAATTCATAACTCAACATATCTCCCTTAACTCCCCTATGACATAAACCTCAGAAAATGAATAAATTAATTCTAAATCACCCTCAAAGAACCCTATTAACTTTCAAAATCAATACTAGTATATGAGTACAAGGAAATCAACACTAAGCTCCCATCAGAAACAAAACAATGCTTCTTGACATAACAACCCATCCAATAAATCCCAAAATGATCTCTACCAAATACAATCAACTCACAAAATTTAACACATGGTATGAAACTACATCACAAAATAACCCTGAATAAACAAAAATCATGATGACTCTACCACCATTGAGCTCCAAACATATTACAACTTATGTATGCCTCCAAATTCAACTAAAATACCAAAATTTGAAAACAACCATCCTGAAAAAACTTCAACTCCGGTTCTCTTCTAGGCAACCATCTAGATGTTGTGAGGCTCTTATATGAGCTTCATGACTCAGACCACTTCAGGGATTGTCATCAGTAGATTCTTGAGACCCAATATTCCTCTAGACTAGTAGCCCAATGTTTACCAAGAATGTGGATCCTAATGACCTTTCCAGATCACTTTTTTTACCAATCCAATATTGAGCTTAACAATTCTCTTAAATCTAGTTCCAAGAAGTCTGCTCCAACGAGCTCTCCTCCCAACTCTCCACCCGCAATAGACCAAGAATCTGCTCTCACTATTTAGTTTGATTAGATTCAGTCTCTCAAGGAGAACTTGAGAGATTCTAAAGGATTTCTCAACAGTCAGGATGTCTGCTCTAAAGCTAGGTTTGTCGTTAGCAATCTGAGAGAGATGCTAATTTCAGATAAGAAAGGCCTTGAGGTGCTAATGGCACTAGGGCAGATTGTAAATACTCATTTATCTCTCGCTCCACCTGGCTCCCAGGAAACTTAGTCTAAAGCCACTGGTGCACAGGTTGGCATCGCTATACTCACGGTGTCCGTACATATGGTGGAGCCGACTGCTAATGTTGACCCCTTATCTAGAAATACAAGGCCTAGTATCAATGTGAACAAGATCCACTTTGGATACAATTCACAAAATACTTGTGCTCATATCGAGACTGGTCAAGGTGTTGGCACTGGTGGATCTCTTACTCCGCTTGGTGGCACAGGCAATCCACCTCCACCTCCCCCGCCTCATTATCATATTTTGAATACCATATTGCACAATATGGGCCAATTGCAACAATAGCTTGCTAATCTGTCCACTACAACTAATTAGAGTTCCCTTACTCTATATTATCACCGCAATCTACTTTTCATGCAAGTTATGAGCACTCTGCTGCCACAGGGTGCCAAGCCCCTAAAGTTTGACAGGTATAATGGTGATGGGGACCACATCTCCACATCAATTCCTCCCTTACTCTATGCAGCGACTATCATAATTTGGACTATGTGTTGCTCAAGTTATTCTCCCGATCCCTCAAAGGAACAGCAATAGATGGTATAGCTCCCTTCCAAATTATTCTATTAACACCTTTGATTAGTTGATGGATGCTTTTCTTGTTTGGTTCCATGCCAACATAAGCAACAAGGTCACTATCATTGACCTTGTTCATTGCAAGAAAAAGCCAAATGAAAAGGTAACTGACTTCATCTCAAGGTACTAGTCTATATTCATGAAAGTCCCCTATGCCCTGTCTGATGGTGACATCCAAAGGATGTTTATTGGGAACTTGCAATCGGCATTGAGGGAGAAGCTTTCCTTGAACTAATACCCTAACTTCACCAATCTCTGCAGCACTTTGAGAGATTATCAACACGCCATGGCTCCATTTGGAGAATCTTCTTCAAATGCCTATGGAGATACATCTTCCTCGAGTGGGTACCAAAAGAATAAGGTTGTGGCTAGTTTAATCACACTCCCTCAAACCCCAGGGAGAAACTACTTCTCTATGGAACTGCAATGGAATTAGGTCTTTACCAAGTCCTACAAAAGCTATTGAAGGACAACCCGGTGACTCTCCCTGAGATTCGACCTCTTCCTGATAATCGCCCATACCCTCATTGGCATGATGGATCAAAGTTTTGCCAATTTCATTGTGTGCCCAGTCATGACACCGAGCGTTGTGTGCATCTTAGACACTTAGTCCAAGATCACATAGACAGTGGCAACCTCAGGGTCAATGAAAGAAAGCAAAAAGCAAACAAATTGGTGGGTATGGCGAACGGTGAACTTCAAATTTACACTGATCCTTTTCTACCACATTTTGCAAATTTGATCTCTGCATCATCATCATCTCCCCCTTCGTTGAGTGATAGCCTGTTTGTCAATATGGTGACCATCACTCCCATATTGCCACCCAATCAAAGGACACGTAATACAGAGATATTGTTTACCCCTTTTGATGCCCCCTATAGCGGAGAACCTTCTCCCTTGTATATCCCAATGCAAATCAATAGGAGCATCCTCATGTGTGTTGAGTGGATGGCATCACAGAGGAGACTCTTTGTGAATGGGCTACATCATGCGTGATACGACAAGTGCCCACCAACCATTAGGACTCATGATGGTCTATCGCTTCCCCCTTTGGGGTCAACTACCTTGACGATCCTAGTGGGACCCAAGGCAATTTCTACAACTTTTGTTGTTATCCCTAACTCGGACTCCTTCCAATTCAAGCTAGTTATTCCCTAGTTGGTCCCCTTAGTGGCCCTTGCATCCCCAATAGGCTATGACATTCCTTGCTTACAAGTACAAGGTCAGGGAACTCTATTTCAAATTTGTAGTGCATATTCCCCCTCTTGTGTTTGTTCCTTCATCTCAGCACTCCCCTACGTTTCAACATGCTTCATCTTGTACTTCCTCTTCATTGAGGGAACATGGCAAGCGTGTACCTCAGGGGAAGCCTCCACGTCCCCCAAGGAGCTCGCAGTCCTTGGGGGTGTCTTTTGTTTTGGCATCTACGCTTAGCGTAGACAAAGGAAAGGCACCTATGTTGCCCAAGTCTAAAGCTCATCCTCCATTCGTGCTCTCTATCCTAGCGGGACATATCTCACCCTTTTGTTTACATTGCTTCTCCATCTCCTTTGGCACCTGCTCCTCAGCCTCCGAGGGCACCCTCTATTCCTCCTACCACTCGCAAGGTGAAAAGAGGAAGGGCACCCGTGGTTGAGCCCGCAATCACCCCATCGATCGCACCTCCTACTTCATTAGTAGGGCCCTCTTCCTTGCCGGTCACAGCATTAAGGACTACCCCGATGGAACAAAATGTCACCGAGCCTCCGTAAACCCCTCATCCTAGTCCGAACCTTCATTAGAATCAACTTGTGCGTGAGCATAAGCGTCGTTGGCGAGCTAGGGCCTTGGAACGTGAAGTTGTCGCGAAGGCGAAACCGAATCTTCAATTCACACATCTGTGTCTCCTGCTCTAGCTTTTGTGTCACCTCTTGTTTCAGTTCCTGCTACATGTATCCCTCGTCCAACCACGTTCTTCGTTTCACTTCATGTTTCTCTGGAAGTGACTATAAGGCCTCGTGCCAATCAGGTCCAAGTATTCATTTCCCCTTCCCCGGAACCCACATTGATCACCTTGGTGCCTGATATCCCACCATTCCCTAAACGCATAAACATGTTGCATACACAAGTGGGGTCAAGTGCAGTCATGTCTACCCAACCCACACCACCTTTTTGATCGCCATCCTAGCTTTCCTGAGGTTCTTAAGCCCGCTATAATAGATCGGAGGGTATCCCCTCCATCCTTTACGAGAAATTTGAGCAGGCCCCGTGCTTCAGTTTTGCTATCGCAAATCCATTTTGGCGAACCCTCTTTCCAATTTTGTGCTTGCAATGGACCAAGCTCCGACTTCTCTTGAGTTTGTCACCACCCCTTTTACATAGGTTGGAGATGTAGTTCCTTCAATCTTGCCTCTAGTTGAGCCACCTGCATCCTATGACACATGTATGTTCGACTCACTTGAGGGGTGCTAGTCCAAGTCTGGTACTTGTCCTTGTTTTTGATTTCTAGAGTCGCCATATTATTTTTGTGAATCTCAAAGCTGCTTAAGTCCTCATGTCCAAATTCTCAGCGAAAGTGTCGACCTTGTGGTCCATCCGTGTTTGTGGAATTAGAAAAATCATTTGCTAACACTTTTCTTGAACAGGTTTGAGTAGGTTTGAACATACTTGAACAACCTTGAACTTAGTTCATGAGTGTTCAAGAGTGTTCAAGTCAGTTCATAATTTTTATGAAGGAACAGCAGGTGAATGAAGTCTTCACTAAAAGGGGCTTCATGTTTGCGGTGTGCGGAATTTTAATTGATCAAAGTTGGGAATCAGTGACTAAGCATGGAATATTCAGTTTAAGAATGAAGGCAAGAGATTAAACAGGAACAGACTTGAACAGTGATGAACACATAAGAACACTCTTGAACTTAGTTCATCTGTGTTCAAGAGTATTCAATGATGTTGAAAAGTGACACGTGGCAAAAGAAAAAGGATTATCGTCGTCACTCAGTAGTGGGCCCTACCTAAAAAGGCTTTTAATGCAGAAAAGTATTGGCGGCGGTTAAGTGTATCTGAGCTGTCAAATTTATGATGAATTCGTGCGGCATAAAAGTTTGCGCAAGTGGCATTAATTGTTTGCATGCGTAAATGGTCACTTCATTCTCCGAGCCTTTATTACCTTAATGATGGGCAATTAATTGTCAAATCCGTGGTATTTCTTATTTAAAACCCTTCTTAGCATTCATTATTTTTGAAATGTTGTCGCTGTCTGTATGCGGGTAGATTGAAGGTAAGGGTTTTCGGAGCTCCAGTTGCAGAGATTTCTACAGTGATTAAGGTAAGTCAGGTTGCAACCCCTACAGTGTTTAAATTTAAGAGCTTGTGAAATATGCAGAAGTTTCTGTGACAGTTATCAGTTTGTTTTTACAAGTATGAAGTCTGCATTTCACTTGTTTGGAACTAGTCTAGTATGTGAAAATCCCATTGTGACAGACACGGTTTTAGAAGGATATGATGTAGAAGGAATTGTTGATAGGCTTACTGAGTCTGTAGAAGAAAATGTTCCTTCTCTCGAAATTTTGAGTAGTGGATTGTGCATAGCTGCTTCTTTCCCTCCTGCGGTAGTCTGTCCTGAGCTAGTTCATGAGTGTATCCGCAACTATGATCAGCGAACCGAATCAATTCTCAAGAAAAATGGTGAGGTCTTGTTGGTTGTAAACAGGGAAATTGTTGCTTTGGCCTTCCAAATTCAAGAGCAAACTTTTTCCGCTCTCTCCTGCGCAATCCCTTGTTAAATTCAAACCAAATGCAGATGCAAATCGCACTTCAATAGCCAAGCATTGGTTATTAAACGCTCAGAGGGGAGGTTCCCGTTTGCCCAAAAAGCTCAACAGAAGTCATGTGCACCCGTATATTAGTGATGTCATGGTGATGTTGCATAGAGTCAGAGGGTCACCTAAGGCGTTTTTCTTCTCAGATTGGTTGTTCTGTTATATTCAAATTGTTTTAGAAGGAAAACAGAAGTTGGATTGGGCCGAATTAATTGCAGATTCTATGAGAGAACAACTTAACAATTCCAAACTCACTGGATGTAGTTTTTTCATGTCTTCTTATCTGATGTACTGTTTAGCCTGTAGTAGGAAATGGGATGGGATGATTCATGAGCCTTGGATAGATGGAATGTGTGTTTTTGAGTATTTCCCCATTCTTCGTAAAGACAATGTAATTCAGAACTACAGGAGGGTGCATGACATTTTTATGGGTAAACTCTATTTTGAGATGACTGGGGATTCAGCCAGAAGAATGAGTTCTGAAGCTCAACAATTTGTGACTAGATTTGGGAGTTTTTACACTCAGTTTCCTAGGTTCACTTATATTAGAATTGGTGGTTTTGAAGATTCCCCTGCAAAATTACCTAGGTATGCTTTTGATTGCTTTATCTTTGCAGAAGTCTGTAGGCAGCTTGCTACTGTACTTAGACGTTTTCTTCCCGAAGAAGAATGGGAGAAAGTTTTCCCATTGCAGCTAGGTAAATTTTCATGCTTGACTATTGAAGATGCAATAAGTATTGGGAGTGACCTGAGTCATTTTGATTTCAAATATTACACGAAGAGGACAGGCTTTGATAACAAGAACTTTGCTAGTGGGAATCTAGGCCTTAGATCTCATATGTTTCCAGTTCCCCATCTAGAGGATTTCTGGGAAGATTGTGCAAATGAGTCCCAAGTTATGGAGAGAGGTCATAGTAGACTCAGCATATCTCAAATTCTATCCATGAGATTGCAGTTCAATATAGAAGGGGTGACAAATGATGGTTCCAACTTAGTCGAACCCAGTTTCAAAAGGCTCCTGGAGAATGAAGAGTTTGATATTGACTGGTCAATGGAAGAGGAAGATGACATTAAGTGCAGGACACAGCATGTACTTAAATTAACCGAGGAATGGCTGCAGACAAGAAGAAAACAGTCTAGTCCTAAATCAATTGAAGTTAAATCTTCAATTTTATTTTCCTCCTCTGTTTCTAATCCTCATAAACCAATTGGTAATGCAGGTTCATCAGGTAAGCAACGGAATAAGGATTCCAAGAAGAAATTTGTTGCAGAACTTTCCCCTGTGGTCTCACCTCAGCGCATTACCAGATCAAGATCCCGATCGCAGAATAAAGGGAAGATGACTCAAGAAAATGCAGAGACCATCAACTTGGATGATGACAAGTTTGGGGATTTGAATTATCAAATTGGTGAAGATGAGCAAATTGGAAAAGATCTCTTCGATCTTGATGATGTGACTTTGGATTTAATGGGTACCCCTGCGAAAATAGGTGAACAATCAGCAGCAACAAATGACACACCAAGATGGCTAACCTCTTCAGTGAATAAGAAACGGAGCTTAGTTCCGGTATCTATTCCAATGCAAGACATAGTCAGCAAATATGCTCAAAAGACTCCCAAGGCCAAGAAAGTTAAGAGTACAGCACAGATATTTGCTGATACTAAAACTGGGAAGTGGACAGCTGAAGTAGCCACCTACAGACCGAAGGAGGAGAAACAGGATGTTGCAGTTGAAGACTTTGAAGTCACTAAAATTGAATTAGGGACTATGGATAGGGCGGGAAAGAATCACCTTTTCAAAGAGACGGCTCAGCAGATGTTGATAACATCATGGCAAGATAGCAAAGAAAAGAAAGAACTAAAGCAGACGATAGTCTCACTCTCCCAGTTCATAAACACTTTCTGCAACTTTGACGCCATGCCACTGACCCAATCTTCACAAGTATTTGATCCAAACTCAGCAGAAAGTAAAACTTTGCTGAATCAAGTTCAAAGGGGTCGAACACCAGTATCCTCAGTTGATGAGTGGATGTCCCAAGTACTTAACAGTGGTCGACAATATATCAAAGATTCGCATTTAATTCTTCATGACACAGAGGCCGTAATGGGAGAATTGCAAACCCAGCGACAAGTCTGGGATGGAGAGGAGGAAAAATGGGTATCGGCGATGACAAAGTTTATGGAGATAGAGAGGTATGGCTTCAACAAATTATGCACAGAAAAATTCCTAAAAGGCGCCGAGGAATCCATTTTCTTCATCCTTAGGAAGAACATCAGCTAGCATATCTCTCTCATAAGGGGCACCATTACAGAAAACAAAGAATATGAGTCTGAAGCTAAGCAAATTCAGAAGGCCGCCTTGAATGAGTTGAAGGTCATCAACTTCACTTATACTTATCCATCAGTATACGGTGAGCAAGAATTGAAAGGCGCTCTGGAAGCCTTCGACTCAGCGATAAAGATTATCAGAGAAAAGGTTAATCCTAAAGCCTCCGACTTAACTCAGATGGCAAGGATCGAATCTATGTTATATTTGTGTGTGGATCAGCTGCCCAATGTCATAGAAAAGGTGAAGAAGTTGAAGTGGAGTAAGGAGGCCTCAATGGCCTGGATAGTGAATTCCAAGATCTCGCATCTGTCGTTCGCGAAAGAGCTGGTCCAGGCGTATAAAGAATGGAAACC
>MU216900.1:20306-35523 GCA_018584345.1 Thuja plicata | reverse complement strand
CATAGAAAAGGTGAAGAAGTTGAAGTGGAGTAAGGAGGCCTCAATGGCCTGGATAGTGAATTCCAAGATCTCGCATCTGTCGTTCGCGAAAGAGCTGGTCCAGGCGTATAAAGAATGGAAACCTACCCAATCGGTTACCGAAGAAGGAGGGAGTCCAGCGGGAGCGAGGATCATGCTGTGGACAAAGAACCAGAATTAGTTAATTAGTTTTTACTTGGTTAACATGCAAACTCTTAAGGACGTGTGTCCTTTTTCTGTTGGTTTGGTTTTATAACTAATTGCCCGAGAGGTCGTGTTTTTCGGGAGACCTCTCGGTGTTCTGATACTATATGTTTGGCTACTAAAACTTTTAAAGGGTTCGGAAAAAACTCATCGCTACTAGATAATAGATTTTGTGGTGATAGTTTTGTTTTTTCAAAAGGTTAAAGGAACAGATAGTAGAGATTGAATGTTATTGAAAGAACAGATTTCATGCAATTGCCTGTGTAGTAATTTTTGAAATATATTACAGTGAGGTTTATCGAATCTGTGTTATTTGAAAACTAAAAACGAAGTGTCCTGTGTTGACATCTTGTTTACTCTGTTATGTATATGTCTGTTGATTCATAATATCTGAATTCTATCTATATTCTGTTATCTTTAGCTGAGAAGTTGTTCATTTTTCATGAAATGCAATCGGGGAAGTAACTGTGATTTTCTTCCCATTTATTATTCAGTCTTATTTCCTTTAGAATTGTTCAATAGCATATCATTTAAGAATGATATTGCAGCCTTTATAAGCTTTCAGGTTAAAAGCTAACCAGTTAAATCGTTATCAAATTTTATTGAAAATCAATATTAGGGAGCTGTACCTATAACAAAATTCAGAGGGAAGTGAACATAAAAGATACTTACCCAACTGTTAGAGATAGTTTGTCTTTTAAGGGTGATAGGGTGAAACTTAAAAGAGTATTTATAGAAAGACAAATCTGTTCACTAACAAGGAGATTCCAGCATTGAGAGCAATCTTCACACGATCCCTCACACTCGCCTCAGTTGAGAGATTGGATGATAATGTCAAAGAGGCTTCATCCTTGGGTTTAGCTATTGGTGACGCACCTCGGGCTCCCATAGTAGTCGTTCCACTACAGTCTCGACCTCCCTACCCATATGATCAAGATTGGAGGAAGATGATCTGTGTTGAATATGTTGTCATTGATGTCAAACGTTGATGATCGAGGTCGTATAAATTTTAGAGAATTGGTTTGAGGTGCTTGAGTTGCTTGAGTTGCTTGACGTGATTGAGTTGCTTGAGCTGCATGACGTGCTTGAGCTGCTTGAGGTGCTAAGTTGGTTGTGTCTACTTCAACAGCTTGTCAGTTACCTCCTTGTCCACTTCCTTTCCATGTCAGATTATTTGCCATGTCATTGTGTTTGAATATTCAAAGAGATCAATTCCATGAAGTTTTTAATGTGGTGGCTAAACTTGGTGTTTTAAATGTGGTGGCAAATATAAATAAGCCGTCATCACATGTGGACAACATCAAAAATTAAATATTATTTATTCCTCACACTTTGGTCCAACAGCTTCATAAATGGATGGTGCATTCACTACTTTCTTTAGCTGGGTGTCCATTCAATGATTTTGTGTTGACCAAATAAGAGTCGAGCGTTTGAAAAAGACGTTTTCTACTGCCTTTCTATTAGATGAGTCGATGCCTAATTTTGGCATGTACTGCATTAAAAAATTTATTGCAGGACATTGTTGTTTTCTAATGAAATCATTTTTTTTAGAAGGGAGGTGATTGAGTTATTTGTAGATTTTTTATCTGGTTGTGTGAAAAAGGGCTACTTATATTTGTTAAGTATGTTGTAGTGGGCAGCTTATTTCATAAATACCGGTGATTCAAAACTACACTTGGAGGGGTGCAGAGTTTGGTTTTTATGACTAGGCATTTTCATTTCTCAATAGTGTGTTGTGCATTTTTTTAAAAATGAATTAAAAAGATATCGCTGAAGTGTAAATTAGTTGAGTTTGAGCGGATGAATTTGAAAAGAGAAAATTGTTGCGTTGTAGCGTTAATGATTATTATTATTGTTTTAACTTGGAGATGTTTTGGAGGCTGTAACGTTTTTGAGATGTATGAAGCTCTTGTCTTTAGCAGATACGAGTGTAGTTTTTTACCAAGAAATTGAAGCAGTGAGAAATTGGAGTGGAACAATATATTCTTCTGAGTCGAGCTATATTAGTGATATATACAGCTGCTATCGGGTGTAAGTTTTGTTGCTCTATTGGAATGGAGTGTTAGTCTTTTATTCCTTGACTGGGCAGATATATAACTATGTAAAGCAATTTCTTTTGAGACAAAGGATATCATAGGTATTGAGGATGTTATTTTGATGTGAAGTGACTCATTGATCGCAGCGGTGTTTTTTTTATATATTCAAGTATGAAGTGTTGTTGCTTTGTGTTGAGTGTGTGGTGTGAAAAGGGGAGTTTTTGGGAGGAGTTGTGTGTTCTAAAATTGATTGAGTTAAAAGCATTTGGGTTGGTGCCTCAGTTGACTGGAGTTAGTGCTTCAGCTGTTCGGAGTTGGTGCTTCGAAGGGGGTTCAGTGCTCAATGATAGTTGGTGCTCTCTGTGGGTTGGTGTTCACATTTGTAATCTAAGTTGGTGCCCATTTCTGTTAATAAAAGCTATTGTATGCCATGGTTTTTTACCTGAAACGGTTTTCCACGAGAAATCTGGTGTATGCGTCTTTATGGTTGCTTGTTTTATGTGGTTTCAAAGTTTTAACAGTTCTTAAATACTGATTCACGCCCCCCCCCCCAGTATTTCCTGTGTGCTCTTCAATTGGTATTAGAGCAAGGTGCCTTCGAAAATAGAACTTAAACACTTGGAGGCTGATCCTAATTGCACACATGATTCTCATGAAGGTCTTGCTACGAATAGAGCTACTTTATTTAATGGCTCCAACTATGCATTTTGAAGTGTTTGAATGCGTACTTATCTAATGTCTATCGGTTTTGATATTTGGAATAGAGTGAATACTAGTTATACAATTCCTCCAACTCCTCCAATGGATGCTAATGAGAAGGTCTTTGAAAATAATGCAAAAGCCATGAAGGCAGTCTTATGTGGCTAATCAGAGTCAAAACTTGAGAAAGTCATGTATTGCAATATACCTAAAGAGATTTGGGAGAAACTTCAAAAAAAATATGAAGAATCCTTAGTTGAACAAATACTATTCATGGTCATGGAAGAAGTAACGATGAAAATCAAGACCATGAAGATTCTACTGAGGAAGGAAAAGTAAATCTTGAAGAGGAGCTTACAAGTGCTTTAAATGAAATCAAGGAACTCAGAAAGAAAAATCAGAACTTGAAGTTGCTACTACAAGAAGAGAATGAAGCAAATACCAAGAACCTCTAATTGTGCAAACAACCTCTCTTGCACAAAATGGAAAAGACATGGTATATAGATAGCGGTTGTTCTAGGCATATGACTGGTGACAAGAGTAAGTTTCACACTCTCAAAAGGACTAATGGAGCTAAGGTAAGATTTCTTGGTAATACATCTGCAAAAATCAGAGATACAGGTGCACTTGTTTTGAACATAGTTCAAAATATCGTTATCGGCAACTTATCGCCAAGGGCAAAAAAAAATATCGGGAACTTCAAAAATTGCTTAAATTTAATTTGAAATGCATTTTTTTGCAAATTGCTCTAAAACGCTGCAAATCACATTTTTTTTCCCTTCAAACCCTTTTTTCCTCTCCCAAACACCAATTTGCAAACAAGAAAATGTTAAATAACTACTTTTTGGGCCGTCAGTCCCTATTAGCAAACTGTTGCAGATATTTTGGCGAAATATCGCCGATATTTTGGCGATAAGTTCATGTTTTTTCAATGATAAGTTTGAAACTTATCTGCGATATGTACTCCGCGATAAATTTACGTGTTTTATTGCGGCCTCCAACTTATTGAGATAAGTTCACTTATCGGCGATATATCTGCCATATTTTAATCTATGGTTTTGAATGATGGTAAGACAAAGATTGAAAATGTCTTATATGTAGAAGGCCTGAAACAAAATCTTTTAAATGTGAGTCAATTGTATAATCAAGGACACTATTTGGTTTTTAACTCAGATTGCTGTGAGATTAGAAAAAAAGATAAAACATATTGTTGATGCAAGCAGGGTTGCTAACAATTTGTACATCTTGATGACATCAAAAGGGAGAAGTTGGGAGTGATTTCACTCCATCATTAAATTGTTGTTAGGACTCAAGGAGAGTTTCCATTGTTACATCTTTCAGTCCTATTTCAGCTATGCAGGTTACTTTCGGATATTGATGTCAAAGGGGGAGAAATAAGTCAAGGGTAGCAGCTTTATTTCAGCTTGTTTCAGCTTATTTCAAAACAGTTCTTTGTTTCAGATTGGTTTTAGGAGTTGCCATCAATGACAAAGGGGGAGATTGTTGAATATGTTGTCATTGATGTCAAAGGTTGACGATCAAGGTCATATAAATTTCAAAAAATTAGTTTAAGTTGCTTGAGCTGTGAGCTGGTTGTGTGTCTACTTCAGCAGCTTGTCCACTTCCTTGCCATGTCAGATTATTTGCCATGTCATTGTTTGAATATTCAAAGAGATCGATTCCATGAAGTTTTTAATGTGGTAGGTAAACTTGGCATTTTAAATGGGGTGGCAAATATAAATAAGCCTTCATCACATGTGGACAGCATTAGAAATTAAATATTATTTCTTCCCAACTTGGTCCGTTGGCTTCATAAATGGATGGTGCATTCACTACTTTCTTTAGCTAGGCGTCTGTCTAATGATTTTGTGTTGACCAAATAAAGGCGTGCATTTGAAAAAGACGTTTTCTACTACTATTTCTGTTAGATGAGTCGATGCCTAATTTTGGCATGTACTATGTTAAAAAACTTATTACAAAACGGTGTCGTTTTTTGATGAAATCGTTTTTTAGTGAAGGCAGGTGATTAAGCTATTTGTAGTTTGTAGATTTTTCAGCTGGGTGTGTGAAAAAAGGCTACATATATTTGTTGAGTATGTTCTAGTGGGTGGCTTATTTCATAAATACTAGTGATTCGAAACTGCAGTTGGAGGACTTCAGTGTTTGGTTTTTATGACTCGGCGTTTTCATTTCTCAATAGTGTGTTGTGCATTTTTCAAAAATGAATTAAAAAGATATTGCTGAAGTGGTGTGTAAATTAGTTGAATTTGAGCACATGAATTTGAAAAGAGAAAATTGTTGGGTTGTAGCGTTCATGATTATTGTTATTGTTTTTAACTTGGAGATGTTTTGGAGGCCGTAAAATTTTTGAGATGTACGAAGCTCTTGTCTTTAGCGCATACAAGTGTAGTACTTTTAGAAAGCAAACCACAAAAATGATGTGTAATGTCCCCAATCCCGCAGTAGGCCATTATGGCGCCTGGTTAGTCTATCTCCCCCATCCGGATAGGCTAAAGGCTTCTTTCAAAGGATGTCAGTCAGTCATAGGCTTCAGTGGGCGAGCATTTATTATTTGGGCTCATTTTATAAAGTAAAGTCACTTTACTTCATAAAAGGATATTATAAAGTCACTTTATGACTTTTAAGTTACTTTATTTTATAAAAGTGACTTAAGTGACTTAAAGTAACTTAAGTGAGCACCTTTATCCCACATTGCTTAAGTTGTGGAGTTTTCCCTCACTTCGAGGTTATAAAAGAAAAAGGCTTTCTTGGGAAAAGCACCATGAGAATTATTATAAACAAAGAATTCAAAATCTGGTTGCATTTGTGACTGGTTATATCTTTCTTGAGGACGCGAACCCTTAAGGAAAACTTGAAAGGTTGGACGTAGCCCAAGCATTTCAACAAAGTGGAATCACTTCAGATTTCACATTGGAGCTCAACAAGTAAGTTCATTACACCAGCATTATCTCACAGCCTTAAAGAAGTTCGATTGATTCCAGAATTGAGAAATATTCAGATTGCATTAGCTGGCTCAATACATTTGGAAAAGATACATTTAAAATCTGAACTGGTGTTATTGGAATGAAGACATACTGAAATATACAGAGCTATATACACTAGAAGCTTGTACGGATTCAGCACTATAGTGGCCGCTGGAAGGAAGACTTCCCAAACGAATCCCTGCACAGTCCGCCAAGTACTTGTTAACGCGGGATCACCTTGGAGTAACATCACATGAAGGACTGAATATCTGTGGTTTTGGTCTGGTGTCGTGGCTGGTAGCTAGTCACGTGGAATGCTAGCAGACCATCCCACGCAACAGCACAGAGGCAGCAAACCCGACTCCCAACCCCATAGCCACGGGTGATGCTAAACAGGAATATCAGCACGGGCCATTTGGTCTAGACGGAAGTGAGAGTGGAGGCGGCAAGTAAGTTGGGTTCGAGTCGTCCACACTGTAATATCCAGCAAGCACAACGGTTGTGGTATCTCAGCAAACCGCAACTGCAGACAGAAGTTCCGCGATACAGGTGGAGTCTTGTTCTATGCAAACCGACAAGCAGTAATTTCAGGTGCATAAGCTCGGTTTGACTCATCTTAAATTATCTTGGATGCATTGTAATACGTCTGGAATGAAACTCGATAACCAGTTTAGATGCTTGAAGCGTCATTATGTTATTGTTGTTAAACATTCATGATTAGCAATATCATTGAATTCATACACTTGCAATACATCTATTATTTTGGAGTTCTAGATGATATAGTTCCAGCAGTAGTGACATTGTGGATTTATGTTATGAACCTTCCGTGCATATATATTGAGATTCTAAATCAGAGCTAGTCACAATCATTGGGTCTTAAATTTAAAACAAGAAGCCAACCCAGCCAACTAAGTGCAGGCAAATTTGTTAGCAGCCAGTTAAGATCATTACATGATGCAGTGAGAAATTGGAGTGAAACAAAATTCTTCTGGGTCGAGCTATGTTATTGATATATACAACTATTATCGGGTGTAAGTTTTGTTGGTCTATTGGAATCGAGTGTTGGTCTTTTAGTCCTTGACAGGGCAGATTTAAAACTATGTAAAGCAATTTTTTTGAGACAGGGGATATCATTGGTATTGAGGATGTTATTTTGATGTGAAGTGATTCATTGATCACAGCAGTGTCTTTTTAATATATGCAAGTATGAAGAATTGTTGCTTTGTGTTGAGTGTCTCGTGCGAAAAGGGGAGTTTTTGGAAGGAGTTGTGCGTGTTCTAAAATTGATAGAGTTTTGCATTTGGGTTGGAGCCTCAACTGATTGGAGTTGGTGATTCAGTAATTCGGATTTGGTGCTTCAAAGAAGGTTGGTGCTCTCTGTGGGTTGGTGCTCACATTTGTAATCTGAGTTGGTGCCCATATCTATTAATAAAAGCTATTGTATCTCGTGGTTTTTTACTTGAAAGGGTTTTCCAAGAGAAATTTGGTGTGTGTCTTTATGTTTGCTTTCATTATGTTTTATGTGGTTTCATGCAATTAAAAGTTTTAAAAGTTTTGAAATATTGATTCACCTTCCCCTCTCAATATTTCCTGTGTACTCTTCAATCTGTTGGTGGACGATCTATGAGGCGATTCTCACTTCTACATCTATAGATTAAAGCGTGCCTATTTGTGCTCCCCCATGCTTGTCTTTTAATGTTGTGTCCCTTTGCAGGACCCTTGTACTTCGTTGGTACTTGGATTCAGCGTGTGATATGTCATACACTTCCTTTATTTCTTATCTTGTTCTCCTATTTGTTGCGAATTGAATTTCGACATTTGGGTCCGTTACAAAGTGTTGGGGACATTTAAGCCTTCTTCCATGTTGACCCAAATTTTTATTGTTCTTTGTCTTCATGTGCTCTTCTCTAGATCCGAACACTTTGGGCCTGATGAAATACCCATATGCATTCATATATCATATATATTTTTACTCTTATGGGTTCTAAAGCCGAATAATCGGATCCCCTTCTCTCTACTTGCTTATCTGGATGTTGTGGATATCATGTGTCACTTGTTGCAGGGTGGCATTCCATGGCGACATCTCTTTATGTTGACATGCCACAATGTCTCTTTTCTCCTTAGAATGTATGGTGTTCCCCTTTGAGCAATACGGCACATTCTAAGGGGGGCTATTATATTATATTTTATTGTCTTATTGCCTCTATATCACAAGTTCTTCTGACAATTTAATATATAATCTTTCGCCCTATCGTACAACCATCTAGCTTTGCTACCCATACTGGTGTATATTTCGCCCTATCATACGGCTATCTAGCACTGCTACCCGTACTAGCATTGTCAAAATCTCACGCCCTATCTCACGACTATCTAGCCTTTGCTACTTGTACCAACGTGATCAAAGTCACCCTATCATGCAACAATCGAGCTTTTTCTACCCATATTGGTGCAGTCTAAAGTTACCCTATCATACGACTATCTAGCTTTTGCTATTCATAACAGCACAGTCAAAATCACCCTATCGTATGGCTATTTAGCATAACACAATTTGCTACCCATATTGGCGTACTATTAGTGATCACTATCTTATCATTATCTCTCTCTTTCATCTAGCATGCTTGTTTGAAGCTTGCATGTTGGATGCAATCTTGCGACATTTAAGGGCTTTTCCCTAGGGGCAACCCTATGTGGACAAAAAACCCAACGTAAGATTTCGCTACTTTAGCTCACATCTTCAATTATGATATGCTCACTAAAGAGGGGGAAAATTGTAGTGTCACAAATTGCTAGTGTCATAAATTGCACCCCGTGTAATTCTTCATTACATGATGCTCCTACCTAAGCCAGAAAAGAAAAATTCCAAGAAGCCTCCATTTCCCTCCTTCTGCTTTATCATTATCTCGCATCCAAATTATTGACCATGCGGCATGTTTGGCTCAGGATGCATGCGCACCACAGAGACATCCACACGGAGACATTACAACTGCAACCCCTGCAATGTAACGCCTCTTACCACCACCCACAGAAGTTGAGAATCGTCCAACCTACTTGAAACCCCATTCTTTGGATTCATTTGGTCTTCTTCACACATCTTTGGGTCTTCTTATTGACAATTCAAGCTTCTTGACCCTTCTAAAAAGACTTCTCCAACTTCATCTTGCATTTTTGGTCTCTTTCCTTGGCTCCCAAACAACCCTTCACAACGTTTTGGCTCTCTCACAACATCACAACTTGATCACCTTTGCATCATCTCACCTTCATTCCATTGAGCTCCAGCTTTGTGGCTTTGAAGGGGAGTTCCCTTGGATCATTCCATTTAATTTTGCTCTTGTCTTGATCATACTCTCATTATATTGTTTATTGTTATTTGTCTAGTATCTTTCGGCTATCTATCACCAAATTATTTATCTATCTATTTGGCTGCTATGGAGGTGAAAACACCAAAACAAGGACTTGACTAAGGCAGGACTCCAAACAGCCCCAACATTTCCCCTTTCTTTTTTGTGTGCAGGTTTCAGAAGAGGAAGGAGGGGAAGCTCTTGGGATTCTTCTACCTACTTTGCTGTGACTTTTATCTTTCCCTTGTTTTCATTTTTATAGCCATCTTTTTAGCATAGTCATATTTTGTATTTCTTGTTATTAGACTAGTTTCATTTTCTGTTTAGCTAGATTAATGTCTCAAGCTATTCTGTGTTGGTCTTTGTACCATGTTTGTATAGGACATATGTGCGTCATGTTGTCATCCTCTATCCGCGCTGTAATCCTAGACTCACGCTGGCGTTCAGTACAGTGAGCTCACGGAGCTTGGCAGTTAGCCTTTCCGTTTCCAGCAATCAAAACATTTATATCTGTTAGTATAGCCTAGTTAATTCAGTTTCCTTATTTCGCATTGCATTCCTTTAATTCTTAAGTTCTACTTTGTCGACTAGTCTTCTTGATCACCCTAACTCACCAGAGTGCTGGTACAAGTGAGGTGTTGTTGGGTCAATTTGTCCCTTGAGGTTCCATCAATCTCAAGGGTGGCGAATTTCCTACTCCACACTTGTAAAGTTAAAAAATCTGTTATAGGAATGTATTATACACAAAAGATAGCCACATAAAAAAGCAGGAAATCCAACATATTCATATATGATCAGAAAATGCAATCCCGTTTGGATTCTTGGAGAAAGGTACCTTAATTATACAGCAATTTGATGCAATTATCATTGAGCCAGTTCATTTTACTAAAGATAACTAGTTCTTTATTTAAGCATAACAAATTAAAACCAGTCTACATTAAAATAATTAGAAAAAAGGCAGTTGAACCTGGTGCATAAAAGCTGAGCATCCGATTTGCGTGGTACCTGCATGCCATTTATTCTACTTGATTAATCTGATTGCACTTCAATATAATTTAATAACTCATAGCTGAAAAATATTATATTTTCTTTAATGAAAAAATAATCATATATGTACCAAAAAAATTAGACACCAAATTCAAATCAAAACAATTCTTTCACAAAATAAAAGGAAAAAAAAAAAATGTGAAACAGCACCAAAACCACCATAAACCCACAAAATACAGAAGCTCTTTTCAATGCAAGTGATAGGCATATTGAATTAAAAAACAACCAGGAGCTATTGAATTAAAAAACAACCCAGACCAGAAGAACAGTGCCAAACTAGAGACCAAACAGGATTGCACAAGGAATCATCATATCTAGTGGAAAACAATTTGGTTACCGTGTTTTACAAATTAATAGACCTAAACATATTGACAACAGAAATGACGAAAAAGACGTTAAGAACATGAAACTTTTTAAGCCAATGAAAGCTTTAAGATGGTACACAATACACATGGTCTTCTGACTGCCAGAAGTGCAATATGCTTAAGCAAAAATCACATTAAAAAACACAAGTAAAACTTATCGTAAGAAAATAAGATTACTATCTTAAAACAGCTTTAACTGAATTGATTAAGAGCAATATACACTGCAATTCTACCATACTGATTCCTGTGTTGATATACTTGAAAACCGATAGTGGATAAAATGATACAGCTGATTGTGTCATTTTTTTTTAAGGCCTTTCTTGTGTTGGATCAAGTAAAATTTCCATATGTAACAAACGTTGATGCAAGATTTGTCTTCAATTGGTTCTCTTGGAGAAATATCTTGTGATTTCAAGGGCATTAGTAACCTAGTTTTGCCACTCAATAAACATATAAACTAATTTTGGTGCATGCTGAATGAGATAATCACGACACGGCATAATTATTTGTTACCACTAGAAACTGCGCTGCTGGTTTACATAATAGAGTCTTGAACCTTTGGGTAATTTGCTTCGCTTCTTTCCTAGGAGAAAAATCAACATCTGTAATATCCCCTTTCTGAAATAGGATTTAATAATAAATAAATAAGAATAAAATATAATATATTATAAATTAACTAAATTTAATAAATGGTCAAGATATGTAATGAAGAGTTGTCACTCCCTAAAAATTAGATATAAAAGGGAGGAGAATTCATTTGAACGGAATATGGAGGAAGGAAGAAGAGGAGAGCATAGGACTTAAAGAAGGATTAATGGAAGAAGAAAGGAATGTGAAGAAAATTAGAAAGTGACTCTTTCAAAAGGCAGCAATTATGAAGGGTTGTGACTCTTCGATATGGTTGTGATTATGAAGGGTTGTGACTCTGGCCGAAAGGCAGACATGATGAAGTGGTGTGACCTCTCCCTCATATGGGAAGATAAAAAAGGGACAAGGATTCATTTGAAATGGGGATCCAAAAAGGACGAAGGAAATAAAAAGGAAGTAAGCTTTTGTTCTGTAATCACAAAAGGAGGAATCAGAAGTGCAGATCTGATGTGAAAGGTTGTGTCCCTTTCAAAGGGCATAATTAATAAAGAGTTGCACTCCTTCAAGGGTACTAATGGTGAAAGGTTGTGTCTTTGCCAAAGTGCATTTATGGTGAAAAGGTGTGACCTTTCCCTCACATTGAGAGATATAAGGGGAAGAAGGTTCATTTAAAAAAGAAGATAGAGGGGATTAAATAAGAAATGAAATAAACAAAAGATTCAAATACCCACATTATGATCTTGGAATATATGAATAATAATGGAATCCAGATTTATATGACAGTCGTGCTTAATTTAACTTATATGCATATACATTTGTAATATATAAAAAACCAATATAATCAATGGCCTAGTCCTTAGTCTTTCGCTAATGCCTTCATAAGGATAGGTGGTTTGTGTAGGGAGAGGCAGAGTAAATCCACACAAGGTAGGTGAATCCCAAGATGGGATATGGACAGGGTCCTGAAGCCTTGAGAGAACCTACTTGTAGATTGGTGTCAAGAACCCTACAACAAGTAAATCCCCATCCTCCTTAGGGTTGAGTTTAGGAGAGAAGTAAGGAATTGGGGCTTAAATATGTAAACTACCAAATGTGTTATGAATTATTCATTGTTTTCTTAAATTGCATTGATTTGGATGCATAGTAATGTATGTTAAACATTGGAAATTGAAAGCCCCCTAGTTGGGGACATTACAACATCACAGATTTACCACAGGATACTTTGAGGTCTACTCAACTGAGGAACTACCCTGGACAGCATTGACCGGAATAATTTCTTTCTGTGATTATCCACTATAGAATATTTGCTCCAATTCAGATGTGGAAGTACTTCTAATAATTATTTGAATAAAGGTATTGAAGGACCAAGCTCCCAGTAGTTACACTGAGAAATTAGTCTGCAGCAAAAATCACTCCGTTGCATTCAAACCATTGTCCAGTAGGGGAAACGCTTCCACAAACTCACACAGACAGAGGCAAGATTATTATTTCAGTTCAGGTAAGACAAAAGAGAAAATAAAAGTTAAAAGCCCTTTTCTAGAAAGTACCCAATAATTTTTAGCCTTAGAGAACTACAGACTCAACCAGGCATATTGGGGAGCTCAATTTAATGTATGAGCGCAATTGAATTTTTTGTGGGCTATGGACCATGATTATCAAGCCAACTTCCTGCTATAATTTCTGGATTACAAATATCTATAAACAGTGAACTGAACCTCACTTATGGTTAATTTAATTTTAGAATACTAAGAGTTATTTATAAGTGAATACCATAAGACGTTACCAAATGGATGAGCGATTGCTAGAGATTTGAGACGCCCCAGGTAACCTTTGCATGTGGGCAAAAGTTGGTACTTCTTTCTGTAGTTAAATACATAATAGCATTGTCAAATTGATATGGTAACACACACCAAGAACTTCCTAAAGGAACAGTCTCTTAGACTCTAAAGAGGATCCACTAAAATCTGGATTAAAAAACCCTTGAGTACTTTGGAAGTTAAACTTGGATGACTCCTCAGAGGGGAATTTAGGTAAATCTGACAGAGACGTGCAGAGAAATGCTTTCTATGAGTTCAGTATTTGTTTAGAACAATGATAGCAATGAAGTCAGATGATAGGCCCGGTTTGAATATTGGACTAAATGAATTATGAATTATGAATTCCAAAAGCTTCAAATTTAGTCATTATTTCATTTAAAGGAACATACAAACATAGAAAATGGCTAACCGATTGAAGAAGAAAATGAGAGAAAGATGGCTCTACAACTTGAATGCATGATCGATGGTTTCATATTTGATGCTTGGGTTTGATTATCGAGGGCCTCTGACAAACTGGCTAGATACGTGTGCAATCTCTTTGGCGGTGGTAAGTTGGGTAAGTATTCTCCTTACTCCGCTATTCATTCTTGTTCATTCGCCTTCCTGCCATTCATTCTTTCTTCGCTAGTTTTGCTTGTGTTTTTTGGCGGTGCCCTGTGGTATTTGGTACTATGGATCCTGAGCAAAGGGATGGAAGAAGGCACTGGTCCGCCTACCAATCCTAACTTGAGCCAAAGCGATGTGATAGGACCTAACCCTCAGCATGCTAAGACTTTTGCAGAGGTTTTGGCTGGAGCAAAAATGCCTATCTCTGCCGCTGCATGGTTTGTAATTAGTGATAATGGACAAGGGCAAGGGAAAATAGGTGCAGGACGACAAGGTAAGCATTCTTCTTGTTCTGTTAATACGCTTTTTATTAGGCCTAATCAGGCAATGAAGATGAATATCTCTGCGCAAACGGGGAGACTAAAAGACGTTGCCATTTTCTTTTCTGAGGTTGACCCTATGAAGGTTCCTTCTTGCAACTTCTTGGATGAATGGGTGTTTAATGTGTGGAGTCTGGACTACGAAACTAAAGATTTGTATTGGCTTTTGCAGAATGATTCAAAAAGGCTTATTTTTAATTTTCTTTAATAATCATGATGCTCAGTGTTAAGATATGAATAAACAACTCTGGTCTGTTGGCAACTGTACTTTTAGCGCCATTACTTGGTCTCCTGAAGTCATTTGTGATGAGGTGCTTGCCCTCTCCTGCCCTAGGTGGTTTACAGTGAAGAATATACCCAAAGTGCTTTGAGCATTTCTATCATAAATGCTGGTCCCATTTGGAAATGTGATTTAGGTTGATGGCACAAGAGCAACTCTGCCTCACATGTACGCTAGGGTATTGATCTCATTAAACCCTGGTGTCGATCTATCGGATGTATTGAGTATTAGTCTGGAAGATGGTATTCATTATTGTCATCTTGAAGTTCTTGGAGGCATTAATGTCTGCTTTTTGTGTAGAAGGGAAGGCCATATCAGAAGGAATTGCCCTATTAATAAACAAAGGCAAAAAGGACCCTTTGTGGACAAGAATGAAACCAATGCTCATAGCACAGAGGTGGTTGAGACAGGTATTGAACAACACCCTGCTAAATTTAAGGAAGAGGGTGAACATATCAAATAACCCGTTGACCCGGAAGTGTTGAATCCCAATGATGTGAGTAATGAGGTGGTGGAAGATGCAAGTATTTGCAGTGAACCCCCTGCTGCTGATATGGTCGTGGAGCCTTCTCCTGTAGAGCCAACATGAGATGTTGATGAGGCCCTTGGTAGACCAGTAGCCCTATTCAAGATGATCCTCATTCTAGAGTTGGTAACCCTACCCCAGACAGTAACACTGAGTCCCCTTTAGCACCCTCAAACAACACCCTGCTAAATTTAAGGAAGAGGGTGAACATATCAAATAACCCGTTGACCCGGAAGTGTTGAATCCCAATGATGTGAGTAACGAGGTGGTGGAAGATGCAAGTATTTGCAGTGAACCCCCTGCTGCTGATATGGTCGTGGAGCCTTCTCCTGTAGAGCCAACATGAGATGTTGATGAGGCCCTTGGTAGACCAGTAGCCCTATTCAAGA
>MU216895.1:0-10290 GCA_018584345.1 Thuja plicata | reverse complement strand
GGAGAGATCCTCAGTAAACTCCACCTCTTTATTTGGTTAAGAGGAGATAGAGTTTGGTTAACTGAGGAGCTAATTATGAGTTACCTTTTTGAACTGAAGAGGTGGGTGAAGTTACCCATGTGGACTGTAGAGATGGGTGGAGTAACCCATGTGATGTAATTGGAGTTATCTCTTTGAAGATAAATGAGTATTTAATTCATTTATTTAATAATTGTTTTCAACATGTGAGATAATTGAATTTTTTTAATTAAGAATTGCTTTATTTGATGAAATTAAATTAATTTAATTGGAAGAATATAATTAGTAAGTTTAAATATTTGAATTTAAACTATAGGAAATTGAGTTTAATTAATCAATTAATGGTAATTAATCAATTAAAGCTATTTAATTAAATAAAATTAATTATTTAATTAATTTTGGAAATTTGATTAGATGATTTGGGGAATGAATTTAGAGGAAAAAATATGATTAATTAATGATTAAAAAATTATTAATTAATAGATGGAAATTAATGTTTTTAATGTACAGTTGTAAGCTTGTCCATTTTAGGGTGTCTACAACATGATATAAGCATTTTTTAGGGTTGTGAATCTGAGTGAGAAGTTAGTGTATTGTTGGAACGTTTTTATGCTACCGAATTTGTCTTCAAGTGTTGATCATCTCCTGAAAGAACTTGCATTGCAAGTGTATTGTAAATAGTAATAGTTTTGATTAATACATTGTGCAGGTTTTGGAGTGATGGGGTTTTTTACCGAAAGGTTTTCCCCAGGGTAAATCATTGTGTCATTCTCATTTTTATATGTATGCATGTTATTGTATTATCATTCTGTAATTTCTAAGGGTTAAATCTGAATTTGCACAATCCTCTTCTCGGGAGTTTAGCATAGGGAACTATTTTTTGCACACTTTGTTTCCTTTCAAGGGGAAGAATATGACAATTTAATACCATAAGTACTACAAAAATTAGAGAATTCCTTGGATCTAAAACACATACCATTATCACAAATGATCTTGCAAGGAACACCAAATCTTGTTAGTATGTTTTCTGTTAAAAAAATTATAATGACCTTGCTTGTAGCTCATCTAGATGGTATGGCTTCAACCCATTTAGTAAAGTAATTTGTTGCAACAAGAATCAATTTTTGTTGTCCACTAGAAACATTAGTAATTTCACCAATAAAATCAATTCTCCACATTTGGAAAGGCTCTTCAATTGAAAAATATTTCAGGGGTAATGCACCATCATATTTTAATTTTCCTGAGAATTTCTGATAAGCTTCACACTTTCTAACATATGTATAACTATCCTTAAAAACATATGGCCAATAATACCCAACATGTAATATCTTATGGGCAGTAGTTCTTGCTGAAAAATGACCACCACATACTCCATCATGTAATTCTTTCAATACTGATTTTGATTGGTATACATCTAGACAGAATAAAAGAACACATTCTCTATTCTTCCAATATAAATCACCTTGTATCAAAACATATCTAGATGCTTGTAACTTTATTGTCCTCTTTTGATTTTCATTTAAACCTTCTTTTCATTTCATGTGCTTAAGGAAATATACTATACAGTATACCAAGGACAATTTTCAATACTTACTATTAATTTATGAGTGTTCATCTGATTTATTTGAATTGATTCAAGATTTGATTCAGCCATAAGTTTAGCAAGACATTGTCCTCTGACCAACTTCATTATTTGGATCTCTGTGTCAAATTTCTGGATCTGATTCACCCATCTGCATCTTCTACCTGTCACTTCAGACTGCTTAAATATATCTTTAATTGCTACATTTGGCACATAAGCTATCACTTTAGCTCCTACCAAGTATGGCCTAAAATATTTCACTGCTTTAACTAGAGCATAAGCCTGCTTCTCATCTATATCATAATTTAATTCTGCTGCTTGAAGATTTTTACTAAAAAATGCTATTGGTTGTTCATAGCCCTCATCATTTTTTTGTAACATAACTACAGCAATAGTATGATATGACGCAAAAGAAAATAATAGAAAAGGCTTTGAAAAATCAGGTGTTTTAAGGACAGGAGCTTCTTTGATTACTTTCTTGATGTTAGAAAATGCTTATATGGCTTCATTAGACAATTTAATTTATGTACCTTTCTTAAGAATCTTAGCAATGGGTTTAATAATCTCTGCAAAGCTAGGGACAAACCTTCTAACAAAATTTATTTGTCCAAAGAAAGATTGGATCCCTTTAACATTTTTAGGAATCTGAATTTTATCTATGGCTGCAATCCATTTCGGATCTATCCTTACACCATCCTTTGATACAATGTGACCAAGAAGCTTCCCTTCAGTAACCCCAAAGTGACACTTCTTAGGGTTTAGAGATATCCCATATTCTAAAGCTCTTCTAAAAATCTGCTCCAAGTGTTTGCAATGATCATCTGCCTTTTTGGAGTAAGCAGTTAAATCATCCTGATATACTACCATAATGAGTTCAATCAGACCATCAAAAGCCACATCCATTTCTCTTTGGAAGGTTGTTTCTGCATTCTTGCATACACATAATTTCCCCAAGGAGTGGTGAAGGTTGTTTTGTATTGCTCTGATTCTTTGACCTTCACTTGGTTATACCCTGAGAATCCATCCATCATAGACAATAATTCATTTCCAGTACCTTTCTGTAAAAGAGCTTCTATATTAGGTAATGCATAATTATCTTTTAATAATTATATATTTAAGTTTATAAAATCAACACACAACCTTATGTCTCCATTCTTTTTTCTAACTGGGACCAATTTTGATACCCATGTAGAATGTCTTATAGGCACAATTATTCTTGCATCCCGCATCTTGACAAGTTCTTCCCTCATCTTAGGAGATAGCATTGGATTTATAGGACATTTTCTTTGTCTGAAAGGTTTTGCATCTAGCTTTAGAGGGATTTCATGTTGAAATAAATCCTCTTGGTAGGCTTTAAGATCATCATATGACCATGCAAAGATGTGCCTATATTTTCTTAACAGATTTATCAAATTAGCTTTGATCTTGGGATTGATCTTTTTGCCTATATATACTTCTCTAGGAGAATGATCATTTCCCAAATTAAATTTTTCAATCTCTTCAGACTCATTACTTATCTTACCCCTTTTGAAATTTTCTTGATCATCAAATACTCCTTCTAGTGCAATCAAACCTTTGGGAATTTTGTTTGTCTTTGGCAGAACAACTTCTTTTCCAAACAAGGTCTCTTTTCCATCCTGGTTCTCTACATAACCATTCCATTCTATGCACTGATCTTCATACTTGTCTTCATTGATTAAAAATTTGAGGAGGTCTCTATCATCTTCAAATATTTTCCAATTTTGTACATTGTCAGGAACTGATGGCCTATTTTTTATCTCAACCTGCACAATCTCATCAAAAGGGATATCAATATGCTTGATGGATACATAGCCAACAAGTCTGCAAGGAAATTTTTTGATCTTTCTATCCACTTAATTGAAAATGCATCAAAAGATGCAATTAAATCCCATACTAAGTTTCTATACTATTTTATCTTAGGATTTTTGGTAATAAATCTATTTCTAACTTGAGAAAATATCAAATCAGAATCACCATAAACTGAAAGCATTTTAATACCATATGATTTTGCAACATTTAAATCAAGAATTAATGCTTCATACTCTGAAACATTATTTATGCATTCAAAATTAAGTAAGAAAGAAAATTTTAAGGTCTTACCACATGGGGATACAAAAGTGGCCCCAGCACCATTACCTTCTTTACTGCATGCTCCATCAAAAGTCATTTGCCAAAGTTCATCTTGATTTTCCTACAAATGCACTTCAATGGGACTATCAATTTTCAATGTTGGTTTAGTAATACTTACCTAAAAATTGTCCATGTCAGAATGGAAAAAGTTTACTTTTTCCACCCCAATGTCTTCATCAATAATATATGGAGATCTTGGTTCCCTATTAATTCTTACTTCCTTGTCATCCACTGGAATAGTAGCATAAGACAAATCTAATTGAATATGACCACCTACTAGATTAGACCATTGTCTAGATAAAAGCATTCCATAATTAGCAGGCACTTCAACAATAGTAATATCAGTTTTATATAACATTTCAGGACAAGAAGGAAATTTAAATTCCACATCCTTCATAATACCAACAACAGGTATAGACCTATTTTCCATAGCATAGCATCTTCCATAAGTTGTATCCACCTTCATTCCAAGTTCTTTCATGACTTCTGCAGGCATAATATTCACTGATGCTCCTGAATCTATCATACAATTCTTAAGCAGTTTATTGTTAACCATCAAAGTGAGATAAAAAAGAATCTACTTGTGTTCCATTTTGAGAAATAGTAGTTCCTAAATAAACCACGAGAGGATCTTCATTTACTGCTCTTTGATTAGATTCTTCTTTAAAAACATTACCTACATTAGAAAATACTTTTATAGTTTCATCTTTATATTTAGGTACTTTCATCATTTGAAATAAATGAATAGAAACTTTTACCTGAGATAAAGCATTAGATATGAAAGAACTATTACTTGGGATAGACTTACTGACCATTGGTTTCTCCTTTGTCAATTTAGATTCCTGATGAAGATCTACCTGTTAACTTGCTTTTGCACCATCATCTTTGGTTCTTTTTATGTCAGGATGACTCACCTTCTTCTTTGGTGTTTTGATAGATGTTCCTGCAGGTTTTCCTTCATCATCATTTATTGTTCTATTTCTCAGTTTGTAGTTACTTCTTGCTTCCTCAAGAGCTGCAACAGTATATGCTTCTTTCTCCTCATCTGTTAATCTTCTGATAACTGATATTTCTTCTTGTTGTTTATCACACTAATATATTCTATTCAGATCTTCATGGTTAACATATTCCTCCTCAGAAGAACTGTATTCATCTCCTCCCCACATTGGTTCAGATGAAACATTGTTCACTGTGGGCTGCTGCTCATCATTCTAATCTTCCTCTTCTTGTAATCTCTGGGCCACAACACAACCATCAGGGGAATATGGTAGATTACAAGCATCACACCAATGATAGTTTTCCACAAAATGATTGTTTCTTTTCAATGAATCGGGCGTTTCCTTAGTATAAGACTACTTTTCAGGTTTTCCATCTTTCCATTTAGTCTTATATGGCATGTCTTTTAATCTAAATCTTTCATTTTTAGGAAATGGTGGCCTGTCATTTTTAGGAAATGATGGTCTGTCATTTCTACCTTATTTTGCATTTAAGTTTTTTAGCATATCCATAATATATTTTAAATCATTCTTTTCAGGAACTTTTGGATTGTGTAATTTGGTATCACTCCTTTTATCTATTCTTCTAGCAGCCCTTCTATTGTTTTCAACAGTGGCAGCAAATTTGAAAGCTTGCTGCAATGTTGCAAGTCCTTGTAATCTAATTTCATAATGTGTTTTACTATCAAATGCAGTTAGATAGAAATCAATCAGAAAATAATTAACAGGCCTTATATCTCTTAGTATTCTATTTAGAACTTTATTAAACCTTTTATTGAATTCTGCAACTGATTCATTAAAGTTCTTTTTAATACTAGTTAACTCATGAGATGCAAAAGATGTATCATTATGATCACCAAACTGTTCAATAAATTGGTTTACAAAACTACACCAGATTGAAATGGATCCATCAGGAAATCATCTATACCATTCAACGACATCTTTAGTTAATGATTGGATGAACAACTTCATAAAAATTTCTTCATGGTTCCCATCTAATTCTTCAATAGTGTTCTTCAAATTTATGGTATGTTCAGCAGATTCCACTCCATTCCATGAAAATTTTGGAATAGCATTTCTCAAATCATTTGATATGGTATTTGGATATCCAACTATCCCACTGAAATCAAGTTGTTTGTATCTTTCCACCACCATAGGAGCTCTTCTTCTCTGGCCCACATTATGTTGATTTCCATTATGGCCTCTGAGATATTGATGATTCATGCCTTGGTTATTTTGTCCATTTCTATGACCATTACCCATATTTTGATGTCTTGGATTACCTTGATTATAGTTTTCTGCATTATTTGGTTGTCTCCAATAATCATTTCTTTCATTTTTATTATTGTTTCACTCATATCTTCCTTTATTAGGTTCAAACAATGGGTTTGTGTGATCACTGTTGAAAACTGGTTCCCCATTTTTCTTATGAGGAGGGTTATATTTTGGTTTCCCATTATCTTTTGGTGTATCCTTTTCCTTTGTTCCTTATTCATCATCCAGCTCACTTCTCTTCATGTCTAATTTCTCCAAGACTTCATCAGGTAACCTTTTCAAACTTTCACTACTCTTGGATTCTTTTTCCCATATTCAGTTAATTTACTCAATGTAGCATATAGGAAATTGTCTTCTTCATCATATTCTTCTATCTCTTCAATTTCTTTTGTTGGATTCTGATCATCTTCGTAACCAAAATTATTTATATGTTCTTCTGAATCACAATAGTTACCATCATTGAAACCAATAGTCTCTCTATCAACAAATCTTTTATATCCAGTATTCATCATATCTGCAACCTCTTTCTTACCTCTTGTTAGACTTTCTTGTAAATCTAGTTCAATTTGATCTGGATGCAAGGATCTTCTACCCCACATAAACACTTTAAAAAAACAAAGAAAATTTATCATAATATACTTGCATCAAAATGGTAGAGTCACCACCTTCTTGTCAGAAGGAAAATACTGCTTGCTGGTCTTCTGGATTCTTCCTTCCAGTAGAGTGAACTATCAAACAAACAAGCTCTTTGATCTGCAAAATCTGAAATTCTGAAAACTCCCAGCAGAGTCGTCAATCTATTGGTGCTCAAATCAACAAATTGGATTTCCTATAGAATTTCCAATCCAATACTGAGAAACCCAAGTGATTTGGCTAACTAACAAGTTTAACCTTGGGGAAAGGCTAAAACTTATGCAATTCTGGCTCTGTAGAACCAAGGCTGGTCCTATACCTTAAACTTATCCTTCAAGTCTTAAGGATTTTTATAGAAGATAAGAAAACTTCAAACTTTCCTTCTCAAGTATGGAAAGGCACTTGAAAGGAATCAAAGTGAGATCAATATAGAATAAAATTGAATGCTTTGTGAGATTTGTAAGGAATGCTTTGCAAAAATGTATATATACATGATTGAATTCTAGAATATCTCAACAACATAAAATCATGAAGCAAATGCCTATTTCCAATAATAGTTTAGATCAGTGCCTAAATCAATGGGCGATAGAGTCAATCCAAATCCAATCCTATGTACAACTTTGTAAGACAGTATTCAACCATCAACTATCTGAATGCTTTAGGTATAGAGAATATTAAAGTCTGTATTATATCTTTGTTAGTTCGAATGAGTTTAACTCCTATGGTTGGGAGACCAGATGAACAAGAAGCCAGAAATAAATTAATTTCTCACACACTTCCTTATATTCAAACAATGATACAAGACAATGATATTTCTCCACAAGTAACTCTAAGATAGCAATTGAAATTCCTTCAATAATTGTAAAGGACTAATTCAAAAGGATTGAAACCTTGAACCAAGAGAGACAAAAACACTTATCTTTTATTGATTATGAAAAATAGTACATAAGAGTCTGTGTTCAGTTGTGATCAAATCTAAAACTGACTGAAAATGAAGAAAAATACATCACCCCAGACATCGCTCATATTGATCTTGGTATCCTTATTTATACAAAGTTCAAAGGATGTGAACAAGCTCCAGATCAACACATCGGTTCATCTACCAAACCTAATCCCTATGATCAACAACTGAACAGTCACTATCACAATTAAGGAATGAATTATCATCCTTTAAAAATATTTATCAACCAAAGAGATAACAATAATCAAATAGTTCATTTATAATTTATTATAGATCTTTGATATCTCTTTAACTTCTGCATGGTATATCAATGGACGTCTGCATGTCTTTGATCTTTCATCTTTTCATCTAGGTCACAATATTTTTTGTTTACCACCTTTGAAACCTTGCATGAAAATAATGTTGACATATTAAAACAATAATCAAAACCCTAAGTTGATGAAATAATAACATTAAAACATGCAACGACAAAGAAAAATCCCAGTCTTCAGTTCCACTCAAGTATTTTGTCCTTTATATCTATCTGAGACATGTGGCATGATCCCGTAATGTCGCAATGGGTAAAGGTCATCCATTTTTTATTGTGCAATCATGCCAGATGTAGATATTATATGTGCTTTAAATCCGATCAGTCTTCTATCTATGTTAAAATATTTTATGGGCCCTGGGACACGTGTTTCTCTATTGCTCCCTCGCAGCAGATCAAAATCGTACATCTTTTCATCGCAAGTGAACGTCGATTGTAGATCAGACATGAACCACACTGTAGATCTTTATACTTCATCACTTAGTCTTTCAATGGGACCAGGACACATGGCGATTAGGCTTAATCACTTATACAATATATCCTATGCATCTTTTCATTATTTCGTCACATCTACCATTGATTCTGTCTGCAGTTTAACCGATGATCTCTTTCTTCGCTGCTCAGAATCAGTGGGTCCCAAACATGTGTAACTTAGGCATAATGGCTTATACATTAGATCTTGTGCATCTTTACTTTTATCCATTATGTCAACCGTTAGATCTGTCATTAATTTAATCTCCATCCATCTTTATGCAAATAGGGCCCACGTCACTTCAAGACACGCGTCGGCATGGCTTAATGGCTTATGTTTTAGATCTCAAGCATCTTTTGATTAAGTCATTACGTCAACCGTTTCATCAATTTTAACCTATCTGCCTTTTACTTTAATCCCATACTTTAGCTTTAACTATAGCTCAACCTTGAGTTTATAAATTCCTTTAGTCCCTCAGTCGCGAGATGATATTTTTAACTTTGGGTTTACTTCGAGATCACATGATCACCGTAGATCAAAACCAAGCTTTGAATGAGATCAACGAACAGCGTTAAGTCTCTATAAGATAAAAGCATATTATATTTGTCTCTAAGACTACGAGACCAAAGGTTATCGCCTAGTCACTGAACCATATGGAATATTCTATTTTGATTGGGAGATAAAGTGATAACCACAGGATTTAATTAGAATCAACGGTCACAATTTATTCTGGGAGAATTTTGTAAACCTAAAGGTTTTCTCTGTGATTCCCCACGGATTGTTGGAAAAAGAAATATTAGAACAGGATTGACAGCCCGCGGGTAATCTCCAAGACTTATGAGAATATTCATTTTCATTCTAAGATCACGCGACCGAGACATTTTCAAATGCGCCAAGTAAAAGATAATATTCCCTTCCATGGTCGTAAAAATATATTAAAATAAATAATAGACCGTGAAAAATGGAAAACGGCTATATTTATGAATTCAAATATATGTAAGCCATGGAAAATATAAAACATAGCCAATCTAACAGAAAAATGCATGAAATTAAACAGGATAAATGCATAGGATAGAACAATTGCAATAATAAACTATGAATGGAAGGAGGAAATACAAGCATAAACCAAGATAATAATTGTAGAAAATACTTCCTTGAATTGTTTAGCCATTCAAATTTGATTGTAAATTTGGGTTCCACCAGATGTAGCATGGCCTATTTATTATGTAGCTCTAGATTTCTTCACCTCCATGTTTGTCCAGAAGACTCATCTGCCTCCTACTAATTTGATTCAAGCTTATGCAGAGGCCGAGAGAGTAAGTTTACAGTCACCAGCAACTGCTACTGGAATGCCAAAATTCTTTGGGAATCCTAATGCTTTGAATCAAGGAACGATGAACCACGTGACTGCTCTTAATCACATTCATGTTCCTTCCAATCAGTTAGTGCCGCATCCAGGGGCCCCTATGTCTCAGGCAATGCCAGCACAACCTGTATATCTCCAGAACATGACAACTTTGACAAGGACTCAAGAAGAAAGAGATGAGATGAGAGATCTGATAGAGCAAGTAAAGAATTTGTCCACTAAGGTCACCTACCTCAGAAATCAAAATAATCAATTACAAAATCAACAAAGAAATTACCAGTCACATATGTATGCACCCTAAAATGGTCGCGTAAACTTTGGGCCCCATTTATCATTTTTATCATTTTATCAATTTTTTGAATCAATGCTTTGTAACATTTTCAATTCAAATCAATTTCCTTGCTCAAATTGTAATTAATTCAATTATTCAATTATTTCAATATTTTCTAAGGTTTGACCATTTTTATTTAATTAAAAGATTTAATCTCCCTTTTAATTAAATAAAATTCCTCTTATTTAATTAAAAGATT
>MU216894.1:404702-423850 GCA_018584345.1 Thuja plicata | reverse complement strand
CATTAAATCGATTAAAGGAATTATGCCAAGCAGTAACAGGGTCGTTTGGACATAACTCGAGGGTATGATCACACTTTAGGGAAAATAGGGTCCATGGTTGCGACAGACCGAAATTAGGTGGTTACAGGTTCATTGTACTAGTGCAATATTTGTGGGTACTAATTCCCACTGGGGTTTTCCTCTAATCAAGGTTTCCCAGTAATCATATCATGTGTTAGGTGTTCTTGTGTTAAGCTTCAAGTGATTTATAATTGATTTATGTTTAAAGTTGCTGAAATAGAATAATTAGTTAAACACTGATTCACCCCCCCTCCTCTCAGTGTTTCCAATAGAATTATTGAGGAGAGGATGACTTTTATTTCATTGAGGAGAGGATGACTTTTCTTTCATGGAGATTTTGGAGAAAAACGTAGGAGATGTTAGGGAGAGTTTGTAAGCATATTTCCCTATGAATTTATGGTTATCTTTGATTTTGGGAGAGAGAAAATTTTGTGAGAGTTTCAGTAGCTGAGAGAGGGATTTGTTTCTTTGGATTTTTTATTTCTTTCAGGGAGATTTCTAAAAATGGATAGGGTTTGAAGGATGCATCTCAAGTTTGGATTTGTCTTCCTCTTTTGTCTCCTTCTTCAGTTGAATCTTCGTAGGATTTGAGGTATGGATTGAATTTATTGGTTGATTAAAGTATATGATTCAATATGGATCTATTTACATATTTTCATTATGTATTATATCTTTACTTTTCATTCCTGTAGTTATTTAATAGTTTGGAGTTTATGTTTGTTAAAATTGTCATGTGTTTTCCTAGGGTTTTTAGCAACCCATTTTTGGAGATCTCTTATTATAGTAATGTAAATTGAATCTAGGGTTTTTCTAAATTTGTTTTAAGGAAGTAAAATTCACATATCGAAAATGGTTATCTCTCTGATTTTATTTGTAGGGTCTAATTAATTCCTTATTATTGACATTTTGGCAGACTATGCCTGTCCATTCTTGATTCCAAATTTTTAGTCAAATGTATTCATATGCTACAGAGTTTTAGGATAATATAAAAGTCTCAAATTGATATAATATATCCTCCAATGTTTTAAATTTCATTTACAATTGGTTTGGATCATTTTTAGTATGTTTTGTGATAATTACAATAATTTTAGTGAAGCCAAGTCTGAACCCTAACCAAAGTTTTCTGTTTTAAACTAGAAGTCATAACCTTATTTTCCACCATCGGATCTTCACAAAAATAAAATTGAGAGTCCATAATGATGTTATATAAATCTACACCAAATATATTGTCTTTATTAATTGTTTTGTGCAAGATATGGGTGACTGTGCTATGATGACTATTCTTTGCATTTAAGCCTTTCTTGAAATAGTTCAGTTTAAGAACATTACAAAGTTTGAGGGTTTTGTATGGGTACCAGAGGATATTAGAATTTTTATTTGGGTAATTGCATCTATTTTTACACTGAATTCATTTACAATATCACTTTTATGTCTTCTTATGTGTTTGGAACATTGTGAATGTCATATTTGGGTTTAGGGTTGTCCAGTGGACTAGGGACAACATATGTTTTCCTAAAATCAATCCAATGTTGTTATGGAATTGATATGAATTATTGATGATAGATCTATTATGCTCTTATGATTTTTTGATGTATTTTAGGGAACCTAAGTACACTGGGTGAGTGGCTCACAATCAGGGGTCGGGGCCCTAAGTGGCTAGTACCAGGGTAACCCACTGGTGAGTTGTTTAATCTAGTGAAAACATTAAAAAATTATGGGAAGGGTACTACAAATTAAATAAGATAAGCCTTTCCCATGCTAGTAGTGCTAGTATAGGCTATGAATGGGAGTGGGAGAAGGCGCTAGTGCGATAGCACAATCAAACAGTCTCATCCATATGAGAGATGTTCAGTTCCACATGTGCCTACTTGGGGGCTAGGGCCCAGAGTGGCTTACCAGGGTAACTCAAGGGGTGAGGGCTATGCGATTACAATCACCTATATTTTATCTTAGAGTCTCTACCAATATGTATCATGCCTCTGGTAGTCCTTGTGGTCTTCTTGTCTTTTCTTTTTGTGTGTTGTGGATTTGGGGAAAAGTTATCACCACCTTATGAATTTCCTAGTTGTTACCTCTTGCACAGGCCTTTGGTTCTATCTCCTAGCTTGGGGGAGTGGGCCTATTGGTACCACATGGTTGGGTGGTTAATATTTATATCAAGGTATTTTTCATAATTCTTTGGATGATCCTTGCACATGTTCCTTTCCAGATCTACATTTGAAGACTTCTTATTGGACATTTTATTATGTTGAGATGTACTTATGTATTTGTATTCATGTAATTGTAACCTCCTAAAAGGAGTCTTGTAGTATTGATGTAATATCAATTCCAAGAAATATATAGGGGAATGGGTAGTTACAGGTAAAACAAAGGGAAAAGAATATGGTAGATTGGGTATGTTATTAGCATTAGAAGAAAGTGATTATGTTATTTCTCCTATTCTCTTATGTTGTTCATATATAAAGGAAATAATATTAGATATAGTTATATATAAGGATGTACCTAAACAATAATGTATTATCTTTGGATGAAAGTATCAAAGGAAACTATTGAGAAATGAGAGATTAGTGATTGGAATTATGAACAATGAAAAGTTATGAAACAATGAATCAAGATAGTAAGTTGATTGTAATGTTAATGGTTGGTTCATGTTTATGGGTTAATGAAGCACCTAGAATAATTCCTGCCTTAATGAATATTAATATCTTACCTAAATGATTAGAGGAATGTGGTAAAAATGATAGTAGGAATTTATGAAATCAATATGAATTAATTACATGAGTTGATAAAAGGAATAATGATTTTTTTGTGATTAACTTATGTTTAATAAAAGAAATAAATTAGGGACATTTACCTTGGTGTATTAAAATGAATGTAGATCTTTTAAGCTCATAATACTATGGATATCTTAGGCATGTAAATGGTTTAGATGATGTTTCTTTAAGTAGCGACGTTAGGGAACCTGTGAGGACTTAAGTCAAATAAATCTTACAATCAAGTTGTAGAAGAGTATTTTATTATAGAAATATCAAGTGTAATGATGAATATTATTCTTGCATAAAAAAAGGGTTTATTACTTGCATCTTATAGAGGTTTTATGTCTGATCCTCTCGGGTTGCCTAGCGGGGTGTTACATCTGGTATCAGAGCCCTAAGTTTCCACACTGGGAACTCTAGGACTCATAGCTCACCAATGCATAATGTCGAGTATCTTATCTTTGTGTCTTTTGAATTTTTATGTTATTATAAAACTTAGGAAATGAAGGCTACATTTCGTGTTCCTATGTTGCATTGTCTTACAAGGGTACACCAATTCCACTATGATTGAGTTATATTATTAAAATTACTTATATTCTTGCATTCTAGGATCAATGATGAATTAAATATATGTTTTGTATAATAATAATGGAATGTAGAGGAATTATTAAGAATTGTTTTTTTCATCTTTGTGAAAGGCACTAGCATCCCTAGAGAGGTCAAAAGTAAATGGATACTTGATGTTTTGCATCTTAATTATGGTAGCAGATAATATTATCCCTTCATCCTACCTATAATATCTTGTTGTTTACTCTATCTTCTTTTAAATGTCTATTTGGCTTCTATTGAATTGCTTTTGCACCATAAATGTGAGGAAAGAAATGATTGTGGTAGAACTCCCAGAAATGGTAATAATTAATTTACATGGCTAATAATCTTTATCTAGGAAAGAAGTGAAAAATTTGGTGTTCTATCTTGGTTCAAAATTTGAAAATGAATTTTTCTCTTATATTTGACAAAAGATGAAAGAGAATGGTAGCATAGATCATTGTGTGAAAGGATAAACTAGGGCACATGAGTGAATAAGGTTGCAATAGATAGTTGATATATAATAACATTCTGAATTATGTCTCTCTTTCCCCTCTCTTGTGACTTCTTGAAGTAGGAACTTGAAAGGTACGGAACAAATAATCTCTCTCTCTCTCTCTCTCTCTCTCTCTCTCTAGGAATAAGTTTTGAAAGACTAAAACCATTTGGACGAGGCAATAATATCTTAGGAAATTTTTTAAATGCTCCATTAGGGAACCCTTGGGTGAAGGACCTATGTCCCCAAGGTTTTATCCTAAGCTATTTTTCACATTTGTATTTAGGATTTTTTTTCCCTCTTTTGGTATGAAGATATACTCTTTCTGCATGACATGTTAATTTGCACAGAAAATGAGTTAAGCTATCATAATCAAGATCTATAGTAATGATGGAAGTTGTTTTCTTATATGTCTAGTGAGTGGTTAGGATCCAAGATGGGTATTATAGAAATAATTCATATTTTATATACGTAGTGATCAATACCATAGTAGTAAGAAATTAAAATCATTAAGTGATTGATCGACTATGAATAAGAAGTTTATGTGGTAAATAAATGTTGTAGGAATGTTTCTACTTGGATATGGTGTTATTTCATAAGTTTAAAGTATATTAGGGTAAGGTTATAAATAGGTAAAGGGTAGGAATTAAAGTTATGTACATTTAGTTGATGTTATTGATTTAAATGTTGTGATTGTGTAGGTAGTAGTAGGAATCATGTGTCTCTTCCTATCTTGATGGATATATGATCATTATGAGCTAAGGAATTTGAAATATCTCTTTTTACATCATCACTTGAAATTAATTAAATGATATATGGAAACTATTTGACATGCATTTTCCTAATATATTAGCGTTAGTGAGTAAACATGAATACCTTAGAGTTTGAAGTTGATGACATTAATATTCGAGTATTACTTTAATTTTAAATATCTCACTGACAAACTTATTGCATGAAGTGTAGGAATCACATGGGTAATTCTTTTGAAAGTCTTTTACTATTGGAAATGAGTTAATCTGCACTAAAATCATAATAATATAGGATTTACCAGAACTCTTGATAGGAGAAGTATGTGTGCAGTCATTGAATTAGGTTCTAGAGTAGTAATATCACAATTCTGTTGGATAATAATTTATAACTTATGTGTGATATATATTTCACTTTATCTCTTCCGAGTTCTAAAGTCAAATCTAAGGGGGGGAGCATGTAATACCCCTCTAACCCTGATATAAGTTTTTATGGTTTTGAATGAAGTAAGATCTTTCGATGTTTTATTTTAGCATAAGTTGTTGATGATACTTGTTGATCTATTCCCATCGTTTATTTTGATTTCATAAGGTAGTACCTAAGGATTCTAATATCAAACATACAGTCTAAAGGTATCATTTTTGTATGTATTTATCTTCATGTATGTATTGAGGACCTTCAAGACCTATAGGAATATAGTTAGGATGCTATATCACATGTACTTGATGGATATATATAAGTGATTATTTATATGTTCTTGTATTAAAGTTGTTAGGATTGTATTATAATAAGAGGGGGGGGGGGGGGGGAANTGTATTATAATAAGAGGGGGGGGGGGGGGTGAATCAGTATAGTAACAGTTTAATTAACTCTTCAACCACTTAAACATTAATCATACATTTGCAGTAAAGAAAAGAACATAAGAAAATGACACAGTACTCAAAACACCATATTTGTTTACGAGGAAACCCTGGCCTAGGGAAAACCCTGGTGGGGATGATACCCACAAGCATGCAATAAACTATAATTTCCCTATAAGGAGACCTATCCCTATTAGGATCTGAATATTACATAGTACATTTCCTTTTTAGAGGAATAACAACCCGGTTAAAGGTTCAAAACACCCTGTCAGGGGCCTTTGAGCTTACAAATCTTACAATATAATTCAGTTATGAAAAGTTCTCAGTCATGAACAAAAACAAGCATCACTAATGATTTGATAGTTCCTTTATAGTTCTTCAATGATATTTTTCATTCTCTTCTCTTCCATTTGCATATCTTCTCTCCCAGATAACTATTACCAACTACATAAATCTTTACCAAAAAGACCTTACATATATATCTCACAACTGTACAAAGTCGGCTCTCAAAATGAATATTACAAATATTGCAAAGTCAGCCTTCAATACATAATACATTTAATATAGAAAACACTAAATTAATAGTCGGCGCTCTTGCATAGTCAATTTCTAGGCTATCAACAACCAAAATACAACTTCAATTGCCTGGAGTCCAAGTCACACTCCCTCAATCTTTGCTACTGTCCAACTACTCTATAATGTTTTTCTTCTGCAGTCTGTTTGTCTTCAAATCCTTCTATTTCATATTAGAATTAACCAAATCCAACTCGATCTTAGGTGTAGGTCATACATACTCCATACTATCTTCCTTTAATATAGCTTGCCCTAATTCATCAATCTTTGTCTTTGACATCCAAAATACTTATGTATCTCTACTACTATACTTAGTTGATTTCTGAATCGTCAAAAATTATCTTTAAAGTAATTGAACTTAAACCCAGATGTGTTTCCATAAATGAAAACCAAAAAGTGAATCATATTTACCAAAGTTGATCACTTTTCAACAATCTCTCCCTCTGGCATTGATGGAAACACTTAACAAAAAAATGACTAAGTGTTCCAACCAATCAAAACTGTCTCTTCTTCTCCTTATCTCTTGTCCATATTTTTCTCTCTTTCTTTTATTATATTATATTTTTTTTCATTCATCATTTTTTTCTTCTCTTCTTCCCCTTTGAAAACAATGACAAAGCTGCATATAAAGCAATAAGTCTTATTTCTTTCTTACCAGTTTTAGAATATCCTAAAAAGAATCTTCCAAAATCTTCACCTCTGTACTCCATGTCTTGAACGATATATGACTGATGTGAATCAAGCCATTCATTGCAAATGATGCAATTTCAAATTGTTTTAATTATGTGGGTAAACCTTTAGTCAACAAATCTACAACTTTCTCCAAATTTGAGAGATGAGCTTCAAGTATTGATAACTTCAGAGTGACAAAGCCCCTCAGCAAATTAAATCTTTTCAATAATCTTTATTTTTAATTTTCCAATACACTGAGTGTGGCCAATATCCTCATAAATTATGTGTCTAGTTCTATTGTGGATTGTGGAGATGTTCCACAACCATCCATCAAACTATTCAAAGTTTCCCTTTCCTTGGCAATAATGTCCTCAACATTTTGAACATGCCTAATCAGATTCATGCAATAGCTAAACAATTTGCTCCCATGCCCAATGCAGCTCTTTGAATTTTTCAAACAAGTTTTTATAATGCCTAATTCCCATTTGATGGACTTGTAGATGTCTGTCAGCTTCTCCTCTACAATCTTCAGAAAATTTTCATAATTCCCATCAAATTCATCAAGTGTAATTTTGAAGTTCTCAATGTCATCTTTGTGCTAGAAAATTATAGGTACTGGAAGAAATTTGTTCACAGTATCAATAGGTCTTGTAATTACTTTTTCCTTGTTGCCTCCTTTATGTTCAGATATTTCCTTCGCTTTGTTTAATTCAGTAAATGCCAGTTTTACCATTTCAACTTCATCCATTCTATCCAAATTTATATCACTGCTTGCCAATAATGAAATAGATGGTGATTTTACCTCTTTCTTTTCATCTCCTTGCTATTCTATCTTCTGTTCATCACCCTTTTTTTGCTCAAATTCCTCTTTCTATTCTGCTTCATATGCAATTGAGGTGTCCAAATTAACTGCAAAAGGGTCCTTCTCATCTTGTGAGGGGTCAAGGGTCACTGCCACACTAGAGATATAGAAATCTAGTGGAGGGTCTGCTTCATTCTTCTTTGTAGATGTCTCTGTCACCTTAGGTCACCCACACATTCCCAATTGTGTGGGAAATGTGGTTTTAGGAGGCGAGGGCTTGCTGGAAGTAGAACTCATCAAAATCTTCTCTAATGCCTTCTGAGTTTCCTCAGTCACTTCACCATACTTCCTAGCCATTATTTTCAATAGTCTAATCTTGGTTCTTAACAGAGGTTTCAATTCTTTGATTATACTATCCGTCTCGTGTAATAATGACATAGGCAACATGTTATCAATTTCCTTATTTCTGATCTGATCATCCTCAATCTATGCCAAGTGTTTTCTATTCTCCCATTTTGCATATAGGTCTATAGGTATACTTCCTTCAATTTCTAAAAGAGTCTTTTTGAAGGTAAGAAAATTCTCTATCACAATGTCTTCAATCTTCAGCTTATCTAATTCCTCATACCTGTCATAGTATTTGTCAATTGTAACCAATTTACCTTGCTCTAATGCTCTTTTCTCTAGCATCTTCATGTTTGGTTTCCAAAAGTGTTTTGTTTTTTTCTTCTCTTAACATGATGTGGTTTTCTCTTTAGGTGATTTAGGCTTACTTGATCTTGTAAGTCTAAGAGTGACATCCTTTTCTTTCTCTATTTTTTGTGGTGGAGGAGGTGGAATATCTACCATAAATACATCAGGAATGAAAGGGGCATTAGTGCTTCCACTTGCTACTCCAAGAGATCTCTCTGCCATCTTCTTCTTGACTTCTTTCAATTCCTCTTCTATCAATCCAGTTTTTATAATGCAATCATGAATAAGGTTATCAATTTTCCTTTCCCTTGGTTCTCTAGACTGTTCCTCTTTCACCTTTTCTGATTTCTCTTCATATGTTCCCTGTATTTTTTTTGTTGTATCAACTTATGATGTAAGAACATGTTCTACTTGCATGGTGAGTATTTTAGAACTCACTTCATAGCCCATGGGGTAACACCACTTCTTTCTAGGTGTAACTTCTTCAAAACATACACAATCAATTTCAACCATGAAATAGATTGCATCCTTGTACTTTCCCACAATGTCCTCATGTAACATATATCTTGTCTTCATCTATTTCTATAGAATTTTGATCATAGAAAATAGTTCTCCATCTACCCAAGTAGTATTATGTCTTTTATTACACTGTGAAATCAGTATGCTAGTGGGTACCCTAGACTTCCAACCACTAGGATGTAAACCAGGAAACTTGTGCTCAATATGAATGAACATATGCATCAACAACGAACCAAATCTGAAATTTTTAGTTCTATCCTTCTTCACTAGCTTCACATTTTACAGAAATCGCTAAGCCAGAACTTCACATAGGTTATATTTTATGTTTTCCTTCACCATTCTCCATGCCATCATGATTACTCCAGTAGATACTAAGTTAGGTCTGCTACTGTAGTAGAATTTATATCCAAGTATCATGGAAACCAATCTCACATCTTGCTAAAAGATATCATTTACTATCATTGCCCTTCTATCACAATTATAATGTGTTAGGGCTTCAACTTATTTCTTCACATACTTCTCTACAATAGTTATAACTCCAGTGTTGTCTAATCTAGTGATCTCATGAATTAGGTCACTACAAATCTTCACAGGTTGGTCACCAATCTATATGAACTGGTCATGAACCCTACTCATCAATTTCTTAAACAATTCATTTTCATTGAATTCACATAAATCCATAATCTTAATTATGCTCAACTGACTAATGTGTTTGAATTCTTCTTTCATGATTCCTTTTTCAGTCATATTTTCCATTTCAGTACATATTTCATTGTCTCCCAATGTATCATACTTACAATGTATGTAAGCCCTAATGTCTTATATGTGTAATACGCTATGTGGGGTTTGTGAAAATTCTCCTTCCAGATCCTCTTCACAAGATTTATATAGATGTTTCTTGAATTTGTATCTAGGATGATCAACAACATCAAAAATGACGGGTGCATCCATAGCTAGATGATGTAAAATACCTTTCTTTCACTGAAATGCAAGTGTTTTTCTCCAATCGATCACACACAATAAATGTAGAATAGTTTGAATGCTTCTTCTCTCTAATCTCCTTAGCTCACTCTTTGTAAAATGGTGAATAGATAGGTCATCAAATGGTTCTTTATAAAAGTTAGGTTATAACTTTCATTTTCACTTTATACTATCTAATCAGCTGCTAGATCTCGCAAACAAAATATACAAGTCAGTTTATGGTGCGCTCTTAGGTATATAATCCATGAGGTTGGTTTAGTTCACACATAAGCTCGCATGATCTCAATCTATGAATTTTGAGGTAGGATACATTCTAATGTCTTTATCCAATGCTCCCCCTAAGGCCATGATCAACCAATTAGGTCAATTCTATCTTGCTACCTTTAGGCGAAGATCCAGTAGCCTCTATTGACTCTCCCTAAACTAACATCTCACTAGTTTCTTTGATCTTTCATATCTTACCACTGTTTTTGTCTTCTGCCTCCTTGAAATAATTTTGAAAATTATTATTCACATTTGCAATACTCTTGCTAGTATCATTTCCATTCTTCTATGAATTCATAGGAGGTGGTGTTCTTCTATTATCTATTCCATTATACCTGCAAAAATTTTCTATATGTCTTAGATTATTGCATATGTAACATATAGGAGGTTTTATTTCCTGAATAACTTGTATCTTATAGTACTTCACAATGTGTCCAATGTTATTACATTTTTAGCATGTAGGTTTCATTGTAGGTTCTCTTCCATTGTATTTTCTATATCCTGATTGATTAGGTTTTCTACATTCTGCTTTCTTGTGCCCGTATCCATTACAGTTAAAACAATAACTAGAAAAAGTTCTAAAAGGGGCATTACCTCTGCATTCTCTCTTCATGTGTCCAAATATGTTGCAACCAAAGCATCTACCTCTGAAAGGTTTTATCTTCTCTTTATGTTCTTCAATAGATGGGTTCTCAACACCAATCTTCTCATCTGATTTCTCTTCGCGAGTCTTTGAACATTCAGCTTCATTGAAGCCAATACCAGTCATATCACCTTTAGGTTTCTATTTGTATAGCTTTTCATCAATCAAATCACTACTGGTGTGAAGTTTCTCAATGTGATTATTTGCTTCAAGAAGTTCACCTTTCACAATCTGATTGTATTTCTCCAATTCTAGGTATTTGTTCTTGTAGTTGTCAGCCTCATCCTTCATTTTATTCAATGCATTGTTTAAGGTTTCTTAAACTTTCTTCTTAGCATCCTTCTGCATCTATACTTCTTTAGCCATAGACTTATTTTAAAGTTTCAGAGTCTCAATCTCTTCTTTTAGTTGTTTCACCTGATTTGAATTATCCTCATATGAGTCTTCTTTTATCTAGACCACAAGATCTTCTCTTTGACTTCTAGAAAGCTCACGCTATTATTTGATTTTATTAATAAATTTCTCAGCTCTTTGCATGTTGAATCTCAATTTTTCATTCTCTACTTTTGCTTTATCAAGGTCTTCAAGTGCAACATCAAAGTTTTCTTGCAAATTGTTCAAATCAATTCTAATCTCCTTTAACCTGTTAGGCTTTCTCTCCAAGAGCTAAAAGCTCTGATACCAATTGTTAGGATTGGATTATACTGAGAGGGGGGTGAATCAGTATAATAGCACTTTAATTAATTCTTCAACCACTTAAACATTAATTATACATTTGCAGTAAAGAAAAGAACATAAGAAAATGACACAGTACTCAAAACATCATATTTATTTACAAGGAAACCCTGGCTAGGGGAAAACCCCAGTGGGGATGATACCCAAAAGCATGCACAAAAGTATTGTGTCCCTATAAGGAGACCTAGCCCTATTAGGAGCTGAATATTACATTGTACATTTCCTTGTTAGAGGAATAACAACCCTGTTAAAGGTTCACAACACCCTATTAAGGGCCTTTGACCTTATAGCTCTTACAATATAATTCAATTACAAAAAGTTCTGTCATAAACAAAAACAAGCATCACTTTCTTTGATATTTTATTTATAGTTCTTCAATGATCTCTTTCAGTCTCTGCTCTACCATTTTCATATCTTCTCTTCTAGATAACTATTACCAACTACATAGATCTTTACTAGAAAGACGTTACATACATATCTCACAACTTTACAAAGTCCACTCTAAAAATGAATATTACAAATATTACAAAGTCAACCTTCAATACACAATACATCTAATATAGTAGACACTAAATGCATAGTCAGTGCTCTTGCATAGTCAATATCTAGGCTATATATACCAAAATACAAATTCGATTACCTAGAGTCCAAGTCATACTCCCTCAATCTTCGTTGTTGTCCAACTGCTCAGTTTCACCATTCTTCTGCAGTCTCTCTATCTTCAAATATTTCTATCTCATCATAGACTTAACCAAATCCAAATAGATCTTTGGTGGAGGTCATACATACTCCATAATGTCTTCATCTAAGATCGCTTTCCCTAATTCATCGATCTCTATCTTCAACATCCAAAATACTTCTGTATCTCTACTACTATACTTAGTCGATTTCTAAATCATCAAAACTTATCTTCAAAGTATTCTAATTTAAACCCAGATGTGTTTCCATAAATGACAACCACAAAGTGAATCATATTTACCAAATTTGATCACTTTCCAACAATCTCTCCCTTTGGCATTGATGGAAACACTTAACAAAGAAATGACTAAGTGTTCCAACCAATTAAAACTAACTCTTCTTCTCCTTATCTCTTCTCCATATTTTTCTCTCTTTCTTTTATTATATTATATTTTTTTTCATTCATCATTTTTTTCTTGTCTTCTCCCCCTTTGACAACAATGACAAAGGTGCATATAAAGAAATAATTCTTATTTCTTTCTTACCAGTTTCAGAATATCCTGAAAAGAATCTTCCAAAAGATACACTTCTGTACTCCATGTCTTGATTGATATATGACTGATGTGAATCAAACCATAAATTGCAAATGATGCAGTTCCAGCTTCTTTTAATTATGTGGGTAAACCTTTAGTCAACGAATCTACAACTTTCTCCAAATTTGAGAGATGAGCTTCAAGTATTGATAACTTCAGAGTGACAAAGCCCCTTAGCAAATTAAATCTTTTCAATACTCTCTCTTTTTCATTTTCCAATACACTGAGTGTGGCCAATATCCTTGTAACTTATGTCTCTAGTTCTATTGTGGGTTCTGGTGATCTTCCACAACCATCCATTAAACTATTCAGAGTTTCCCTTTCATTGGCAATAATCTCCTCAACATTCTGAACATGCCTAATCGGATTCATGCAATAGCTAAACAATTTTCTCCCTTGCCCAATGCAGCTCTTTGCATTTTTCAAACAAGTTTTTACAATGCCTAATTCCCACCTAATGGACTTGTAGACTTTTATCAACTTCTTCTCTGAATATGTCTTCTCTGTCTGCTCCTCTGCAATCTTTAGAAAATTTTCATAGTGCCTATCAAATTCATCAAGTGTAATTTTCAAGTTCTCAATGTAATCTTTGCTCTAGAAAATTATAGGTATTGGAAGAAATTTGTTCACAGTATCAATATCTCTTGTAATTACTTTTTCCTTCTTATCTTCTTTCTGTTTAGATATTTCCTTTGCTTTGTTTAATGCAGTAAATGTCAGTTTTACCATTTCAACTTCATCCATGCTATCCAAATTTATATCACTACTTGCCAACAATGAAATAGATGGTGAGTTTACCTCTTTCTTTTCATCTCCTTGTTGTTCTATCTTCTATTCATCATCCTTTTTCTACTCAACTTCCTCTTTCTGTTCTGCTTCATATGAAATAGAGGTGTCCAAATTTTCTACAAAAGGGTCCTTCTCATCTTGTGAGGTGTCAAGGGTCACTGCCACACCAGAGATATAGAAATATGGTGCAGGGTCTACTTCATTCTTCTCTATAGATGTCTCTGTTGCCTTAGGTCTCTCAAACATTCCCAATTGTGTGGGTAATGTGGTTTGAGGAGGTGAGGGCTTGCTGGAAGTAGAACTCATCAAAATATTCTCTAATGCCTTCTAAGTTTACTCAGTCACTTCATTATACTTCCTAGCCATTATTTTCAATAGTCTAATTTTGGTTCTTAATAGAGGTTTCAATTCTTTGATTATACTATCCCTCTCTTGTACTGATGACATAGGCAACATGTTATCAATTTCCTTATTTATGATCTGATCATCCTCAGTCTATGCCAAGTGTTTTATGTTATCCCATTTTTCATATAGGTCTATAGGTATACTTTCTTCAATTTCTAAAAGAGTCTTCTTGAAGGTAATAAAATTCTCTATCACAATGTCTTCAATCTTCAGCTTATCTAATTCCTCATACGTGTCATAGTATTTGTCAATTGTAACCAATTTACCTTGCTCTAATGCTCTTTTCTCTAGCATCTTCATGTCTAGTTTCCAAATGTGTTTTGTTGTTTTCTTCTCTTCTCATGCTGTGGTTTTCTCTTTAGGTGATTTAGGCTTACATGATCTTGTAACTCTAGGAGTGACATCCTTTTCATCCTCTATTTCCTATTGCGGAGGAGGTGGAATATCTACCATAACTACCTTAGGAGTGAAAGGCGCATCAGTGATTCCACTTGCTACTCCAAGAGATCTCTCTTCCATCTTCTTCTTGACTTCTTTCAATTACTCTCCTATCAATCTAGTTTTTATAATGCAATCATGAATAAGGTTATCAATTTTCCTTTTCCTTGGTCCTCTAGACTGTTTCTCTTTCACCTTTGCTATTTTTTCTTCATAAGTTCCCCATATTTCTTCTGTTGTATCAAATTATGATGCAAGAACATGTTCTACTTGCATGGTGAGTATTTTAGAATTCACTTCATAGCCCATGGGGTAACACCACTTGTTTCTAGGTGTAACTACTTCAAAACATACACAATCAGTTTCAACCATGAAATAGATTGCATCCTTGTACTTTTCCAGAATGTCCTCATGTAAAATATATCTTGTCTTCATCTATTTCTATAGAATTTTGATCATAGAAAATAGTTCTCCATCTACCCAAGTAGTATTCTATCTTTTATAACTCTATGAAATTAGTACGCTAATGGATACTCCAGACTTCCAACCACTAGGATGTAAACCAGGAAACTTGTGCTCTATATGAATGAACATATGCATCAACAACAAACCAAATCTAAAATTTTTAGTTCTATCCTTCTTCACTAGCTTCACATTCTTCAGAAATTGCTAAGCCAGAACTTCGCATAGGTTATATTTTATGTTTTCCTTCACCATTCTCCATGCCATCATGATTACTCCAATAGATACTGAGTTAGGTCTACTACTGTAGTAGAATTTATATCTAAGTATCATGGAAATCAATCTCACATCTTGCTGAAAGGTATCATTTACTGTCATTGCCCTTCTATCACAATTATAATGTGTTACGGCTTCAACTTCTTTCTTCACATGCTTCTTCGCAATAGGTATAACTCCAGTGCTGTCTAATCCAGTGATCTCATGAATTAGGTCACTACAAATCTTCACAGGTTGGTCACCAATCCATATGAACTAGTCTTGAACCCTACTCATCAATATCTTAAACCATTCATTTTCATCAAATTCACATAAATCCATAATCTTAATTATGCTCAACTGACTAATGTGTTTGAATTCTTCTTTCATGATTCCTTTTTCAGTCATATTTTCCATTTTAGTACATATTTCATTGTCTCCCAATGTATCATACTTATAATGTATGTAAGCCCTAATGTCTTCTATGTGTAATACACTATGTGGGGTTTGTGAAAATGCTCCTTCCAGATCCTCTTCACAAGACTTATACAGATGTTTCTTGAATTTGGATCTAGGACAATCAACAACATTGAAAATGATGGGTGCATCCATAGCTAGATGATTTAAAATACCTTTCTTTCACTGAAATCCAAGTTTTTTTCTCCAATCGATCACAAACGACAAATGTAGAATAGTTTGAATGCTTCTTCTCTCTAATATCCTTAGCTTTCTCTTTGTAAAATGGTGAATAGATAGGTCATCAAACGGTTCTTTATACAAGTTAGGTTATAACTTTCATTTTCACTTTATACTGTCCAATCGGCTGCTAGATCTCAAACAAAATATACAAGTTGGTTAATGGTGTGCTCTTAGGTATATAATCCATGATGTTGACTTAGTTCACACATAAGCTTGCAGGATCTCAATCTATGAATTTTGAGGCAGGATAAATTCTGATGTTTGTATCCAATGCTCCCCCTAAGGCCATGATCGACCAATTAGGTCAATTCTATCTTTCTACCTTTAGGCAAAGATCCAGCAGCCTCAACTGACTCTCCCTGAACTGATTTTTCACTAGTTTCTTTGATCTTCCATATCTTACCACTATTTCTATCTTTTGCCTTCTTGAAACAATTTTGAAAATCATTCTTCACATCTTCAATACTCTTGCCAGTATCGTTTCCTTTTTTCTATGAATTCATAGGAGGTGGTGTTCTTCTGTTATCTAATCCATTATACCTGCAAAAATTTTCTATATGTCCTGGATTATTGCAATTGTAACATATAGGAGTTTTTCTTTCCTGATTAACATGTAACTTAAAGTAATTCTCAATGTGTCCAATGTTATTACATTTGTAGCATGTAGGTTTCATTGTAGGTTCTCTTCCATTGTCTTTTCTATATCCTGATTGATTAGGTTTTCTACATTCTACTTTCTTGTGCCCATATCCATTACAGTTAAAACAATAACCAGAAAAAAGTTCTAAAAGGCACATCACCTCTACAGTCTTTCTTCATGTTTCCAAATCTATTGCAACCAAAGCATCTACCTCTGAAAGGTCTGATATGCTCTTTAGGTTATTCAATTGATGGCTTCTTAACACTAATCTTCTCATTTGATTTCTCTTCCCGATTCTTTGAACATTCAACTTCATTGAAGACAATACCAGTCATATCACCTTTAGGTTTCTATTTGTATAGCTTTTCATCAATCAAATCACTGTTGGTGTGAAGTTTCTCAATGTGATTCTTTTCTTCAACAAGTTCACCTTTCACAATCTGATTGTATTTCTCCAATTCCAGGTATTTTCTCTTGTAGTTGTCAGCCTCATCCTTCATTTTATTCAATGCACTATTTAAGGTTTCTTCAACTTTCTTCTTAGCATCCTTCTACATTTGTACTTCTTTAGCTATAGACTTATTTTAAAGTTTCAGAGTCTCAATCTCTTCTTTTAGTTGTTTCACCTGATCTGAATTATCCTCATATGAGTCTTCTTTTATCTAGACCACAAGGTCTTCTCTTTGACTTCTAGAAAGCTCACGCTTTTCTTTGATTTTATTAATAAATTTCTCATCTCTTCACATGTTGAATCTCAATTTTCCATTCTCTACTTTTTTCTTTATCAAGGTCTTCGAGTGCAGCATCAAAGTTTTCTTGCAAACTGTTCAAATCAATTTTGATCTCCCTCAAGCTGTTAGGCTTTCTCTCCAAGGGCCAAAATCTCTGATACCAATTGTTAGGATTGGATTATACTGAGAGGGGGGTGAATCAGTATAATATCACTTTAATTAATTTCTCAACCACTTAAACATTAATCATACATTTTTAGTAAAGAAAAGAACATAAGAAAATGACACAGTACTCAAAACACCATATTTGTTTACGAGAAAACCCTGGCCAAGGGAAAACCCCAGTGGGGATGATACCCAAAAGCATGCACAAAAGTATTGTGTCCCTATAAGGAGATCTAGCACTATTAGGAGGTAAATATTACATTGTACATTTCCTTGTTAGAGGAATAACAACCCTGTTAAAGGTTCACAACACCCTGTTAGGGGCCTCTGAACTTATAGCTCTTACAATATAATTCAGTTATAAAAATTTCTTAGTCATGAAAAAAAAAGCATCACTTTCTTTGATATTTCCTTTATAGTTCTTCAATGATCTCTATCAGTCTCTACTCTACCATTTTCATATCTTCTCTCCCAGATAACTATTACCAACTACATAGATCTTTACCAGAAAGACCTTACATATATATCTCACAACTTTACAAAGTCGGCTCTGAAAATGAATATTACAAATATTACAAAGTCAGTCTTCAATACACAATACATTTAATATAGTAAAAAATAAATGCATAGTTGGTGCTCTTGCATAGTCAATATATAGGCTATTTACAATCAAAATATAACTTCGATCGCCTGGAGTCCAAGTCATACTCCCTCAATCTTTGTTGTTGTCTAACTTCTCTATTTTGCCATTTTTCTACAGTCTCTCTATCTTCCTCTAAGCTCGCTTTCCCTAATTCATCGATCTCTATCTTCAACATCCAAAATACTTTTGTATCTCTACTACTATACTTAGTTGATTTCTAAATCATCAAATCTTATCTTCAAAGTATTTGAACTTAAACCCAGATGTGTTGCCATAAATGACAACCACAAAGTGAATCATATTTACCAAAGTTGATCACTTTCCAGCAAAGGCTACTTTTCATGAATCTTGTAGCTCACTTAATGATATGGGATACTTCTCATGGTTATATTGATTTATTATTAGTATTGATTATATACTAACCCAATGCTCAAGATTCTAACCTTCACTAGCATGATGCTACATGCCTTGTGTGTTTGTATATATACATGATGTGTTTGTAGGATTTAGGAAAAAGTCATAGTTACTCACATTGCTAAGGTCCACACGATGTATTGATCCTGGTCATCTATCTGCAGTGTCTTCTTATATGTATATCTATGGACATGTATTTCTTCTCTGTGATGTAGGCTTGTAGGTACCGGGCATCGACTTCACCTAGCTTCATAGGTCTGAGTGTGCCCTCAAATCCTTGATGTTTTTTTTTATGGAGATAGTACTAAGGCCCCTGCATGAGTCTTCCTTTGTCCTTATTCCAATTCAAGAATATTAGGGTTCCTTCTTTGTCAGTAAACCTTTGGGTGAAAAACCCAAATCTAGCACACCTGATTGGGAATTGTTGTAATTAGTTCCTTGTGGTCACTTGCATTCATTTGGTTGTGTGATTTTTTTACTCATAAATTATTTATTTCTCCTTCTCGGTATGATTCTTAGTTAATCTTTCTATGTTGTGTTTCAAAGCTTCATGCTTGGTCAGGAGTTTGGCTTGACTTTCCTTGTTGACTTTGGTTGACCTTGTTTGATCTTGTGGTTACCTTGATATGTTTCTTAGTTTATTGTTATAGCCTCTTTGGATGATTAAATTTATTTTGAAGCATGTGATTTTATTCTACCTTAGTGTTACATCCTATAGTAATTAAAAATAGGTAATAATGATGTTGTGATCTATTGTTTCATAATCATATAGATTATAGTGTTTGGTATTTGGCATATATATATATATATATATATATATATATATACATATACATATACATATATA